>JAHLWZ010000829.1:0-85884 GCA_020536535.1 Pelomyxa schiedti
AATTCCCGGCTCACAATTTGTGCATGCCTCGGGGTTTCTGGCTTGCAATGCAACACTCGAGGGTGCCATCCAAATGACAGCAACCTCAGTCGAGATGCAGAGAGACTCACTCCCTTAACCTTGACCCAAAAAAGAACCATTCATTGATCAAAATTCTAAATCAGATCTGCCAAATAGAAAAAATAAGCCGCCCACAACACACCCAGAGATGAGCGCCGCTTTCGACGACCCCTTAGACTTGGGAAACGTGTTGTATATCCGCGAGATCGAGGCGGCTTTTCTGGCTCTCGGGTACATCTAAGCTAAGTCCTTCGTTCGATGAATATTACAGCTACGTGACGTTCAGATCAAACGAAGACGCACTCGCCGCACCCAATTTGCGCAGGGTCTTGCTTCGTGGGGTGTCTGTGCGGGTGCGACCGTCGCCCGCGGCGCTGGCGTGGCTGAGATATTGGAAGGAGGAGCAGAGCCGCCCACCCGCAACCGACGCCTCCCCTCGGTACGACCGCCGCCACTCGCAACCGCAGCAGCAGCCGCAGCCGCCTCGCCGTGCCGCCCCCGCACCCGTCCCTCACGATGGTGGCTCTCCTCGCTCCGACCGCAGCCGCAGCCGCCGCAGCCTCAGTCCGCCACGAGAGAGGAGCCGCAGTCCCGTGGGCCCCCGTGGTGCCGCTGCCCGCCGGGCGCCACCCCCGCGTCTTTCCCCCCGTAGCCGCAGTCCCAGCCCCCGACCCCACGTCTCTGGCACACCATCTTCTGCTAGTATCCAGCATGCACATTTGCACCCTCCACCTCCCGCACAGCAACCCCCTCCCCCACTCAACCAAAGGCTCTGTTTTCCCTGATGTATTCCTAAAACTGAATCAGATAAATATCCTCTCTGGTATGTTTCACTCTCACACCCTCTCCTCTCATTGCTAAAAAAAAAAAACAGTTGAAATGAAAAGGGAAACGCTGGAAGAAGGAAGGGCCGACCTTAAGGCTAAGTCAACATTCTTCCCTATCTGGAACCGTGTCTGGTTTCATCTTGGGATTGCAGCTAACAAAGTATTGAGGTGTGAGCATTTCTGCAACCTGAATTAAAAAGCACATCAAACATATTTTATGGACACCTTGCTAACAAGCCACCCAACAGGACTTCACACAAATTGTCATTGCAAGCATCAACATGGTTCACATTGCCAGCTACCTCCACAAGACACATATGATGAAAACTGAAACCATTGACTGACCGGAGTCACGTGTGGTACTCCACATGACACCTCCTCCAGGTGAAATTCAGGTAACCAAAACAACAACTCCAGAGGATCCCAGCAGGGTTGCCATCCTGCAGATGGTGTACAACAGGCTCTCCTCCCTGCCCTGAAACCCAAATCTGGCATCTGTGTTGCTCATTGGCAAACTCCTGGTCAGTCATCGCGTGAGTGCCTCCTGTTGTACTGAAGGGGATGACCTCAGTCAAGTGCTCATCAAAAAGGCTGTGAGTGTCAATACCACCTTGCAGCACCACTACTTCACAATCATTCCAGAAATGAAGCCTGTGTGCAACAACACCCCCACATTGGTACAATGCCAGTTGGTTGTATCCCCCACAACATCATCTGTTGGTTCCTCTTCAAGCATCTCCAAATCAGTGGCAACAACTGCCGCTGCCCCAATGACAGTCCATGATTCCCCTACCAATACAGCCCCGTTGACTGTGGTGGCAGCAGCAGACAATTATAACCACAGTGCCATCAAGTGCACATCAACCACCAGCAAAACTGACCTTTTTGTATTCTGCACAGGACCAGGGGCACTTCGTTTCACCTGCAGTAGGACTTCCTCATCAGTTTTGCTGGTGGTTGATGTGCACTTGATGGCACTGTCGTTATCGTTGTTTGCTGCTGCCACTGTGGTTGACGGGGCTGTATTGGTAGGGGCATCATCGACTGTCATTGGGACAGCAGCAGTTGTTAGGTCTTACATCAGCACAATGCAATGTTTGCTACCCACACAACCCGCCTACAGACTTATGACTGTGTTAAAAATCGATTTAATGGTACCACATTTTGGGGATCTGGTATTCGTAATTTCTCAGTCTGTGACTGAGGGTCACCATTTAATCCATTTAAAGGAATGTGGCACAAGTATGGGCTCATTACAGATCTAAGTGTGCAATCTCAAGGAAAAAACCTGTGTCCACTTTAGGAAGGAGTAGAGATTCCTCCAGGCCCTCTGTAGCCAAGGTGTCTGCAAGCAGGAAGAATACAATCATCTGCTGACAGTCCTCACTCACAACCCAGCAAAGAGCAAGAATTTGGGTACTGAACCCTTTCATATTTCTGCTGGCTGATATCAAAACCCTTGTGCAACTTAATTGTTGTTTAACAGGAGGGTCTCAGTGCTCTGAAGGAGATGAAACATAGTTATCAAATAACTCCCTTGCAAGAGTCACTATAGGAGCAACCACTCCCCGTTTGAGTGTATTGCACACTCTCGCGATTTCTTTCTCAATCTGAGCTCAGAATTCCAGGTTGCTGGGCTGCAACCTGGGCAAAAAACAGCTGATGATATCCCCCTGGTTTGGTTGCGTCTGTGTCTGCTGCAAGGGAGAAATGAATTTTTTACTTGAAAAAGACCCTGGACCCAGAAAAAAAAAGAAAAAAGGTTCCGGTACCGGGTTTTTTCCTTGGAAAACCAGCTGGAAGTGGTGGAGGTTGCTTGGTTAATGAGGTTGTGGGGGAAGCACAACAGCCTAGTTTGGTTGGCAATAAGGTGTAGACTGGTGCCAGCTATGACATGTGGCATTTGATGTGGTATTTTGGGTCAAAAACAAGTGAGTGACTGCTCTTGGGTCACAGTCCACTTGTTCTTGTAAATACAACATTAGTTTTCACCAAGGAGATGTTTTTTCTTGATTCTTTGGTCCCAAAAATCAAAATACATCATACAGGACATCAGAACAGCGCACATTGTTGGATTGTGGTCCAGTTCAGCCAAAGTGTCTCTCGGCACTCTTAGGAAATCAGTGGAGGTGTTTGGAATGGACAACAAAAAGCAGCAGTAACAATCTCCACAGCAAGTGGACATAAGGTTCCTAAGGACACAGTGTTGTTGGTTTTTTTTTTATGAGGAAGTTGTGAATCATAACAAGGACTTCCTACTTATTCGAAAGACAGGTTGTCCCACTCTGAAAGAGATACAGTAGAATGACTCATTCTGATGTATCTTTCTACCATAATTTTTGTTTGCTTTTTTAAACCTTGCTCAGACAATTAATTTACTCAAAGCAATTTGTTGTCCTGTATACAACTGATGAACTTAGGGAACAACACCCCCTTACTCAACAACATATTCCAAACCATTTCTGCAACTTCCACATCTCCTCACTAACTCCAACAACCAACTTCCACTTCTCAATCGATGGACTCAGCCCCAACACAACAGCTGTCTCCCACTACTACTTTGCATACTAGTGTTTGGATTACTTTCTTACTTCCTACAGGGAAGAACTCTACCACTTCCCATCAATTGAACGGACAATCCCAGCCCCATCTTTCCTTTGTTCACCCAAGAAAAAAATTTTATTTGAATACAATCCCCTAAAGGCTTCACACAGGTTTAAAGATGATTACAATAAACACCAGTAGACCCAACCAGCAAAAGAGAGATCTTCAGACAAAGTACCAGGCACAACACCCACCAATCACAGCAGACTCCACCCATCACTCAAAACTCCCCAGACTCAGCCAAATCTGCAGCCAAAACCATTGTAGGGCAAGATAATTTCCACACCAGAATTCACATTCTTGCTGGAGTTCTGAATTATGTTGGCACCTGTTTAGGATGTGTTTTACTGTCTCTGGTGAATCACATCCATTTTCTCAAGTTGAGAAAATTTCAAAACGGCCTTGGTATTGAAGGATTGAGTGGATATTTAAATTATTATTAAATTATTATTATTATGTAGCCAAATGTTGGTGGCTACTTTGTTACTGTCTGTATTGGACACCAGTGAAGAGTCAGGGCCTCAATAACAGCATGATAACCAGCAAGAAAGGGCATAAGCTTCTGGGCCTTGGAGGTTCAGGGAACCATGTCCCTTAGTGAGCATTGCCTTAAGGTTATCAAACATATTAGTCAGTTGAAAGTACATGAAACCTCAAACCTTCTGGGGTTGACAAAAGAAATGAGTGTCTGGCCATGGCACTGCATTCCCATTTCATCAGGGGTTACAGAGGCACTATTGACAATGCATCTGTGAGAAGTTTGTCAGGGAAGGTGGCAGCAGCACCCCTTCTTGCGGAGTTGAAGGGTTGTGGTGAGGTGACTTCACGTCGCTGTAGTTCTAAGTACGGTTCTAATCACTGATGGCTTTCTGGGAAAACTAACACCAATCTGTTGGGATCCTGATGGAGATTCAGGCGACACCTAGAGCTAATCACAACTTGTTTTTGGACCACTGAATGCTCTCCCAAGAACAAGTCTTAACTTAAGTTTCGATGTACCAGTGGTGGTCTTCCTTCCCACTTTTTCAAGGGGATTACTCACAGAAAAACACTTTCCTGCATAGCGGGATCAACAATTTTGTTCATTTTGTTGGGTTTGGGAAAATTAGGGTGGGAATCATGGTTGTGTCAGTGTGGCAGAAGCTTGCAATGAACCGGGAAGTGAAAAATTCATGTCTCTTTGCTTATAGGTCATAATAAATAAGAAAAATCCCAAACACAAGCAGTTTTTTGTTGGGCTTAGGTTGGATTTGGTTCCTGGTCTCTGTGTGCATGGATTGCTTTTGGGAGGAAAATCAAAAATACAAAGAAGCAACTGAAGAATTCAGGAGAACAAATCACCAAATTCTTCCCCTTGCTCTCCCTCACCCGCATCACCCCCTGCTGCTCCCTCTCCCTCTTCTTCAGCCTCGGCTTCAAGGATTTCACCCTCCACAGGTTGTTCCTCTTCCTCACCCACGTCGTTTTCGGCACCTTCGCCCTCACCCTCAGCTCCTTCTTCAGTGTTTTGCTCCTCGTTTTCTTCGCTGTTGTAATCGTCGTTATTCTCGTCTCCAGCGTCAGGATAATCCCCGGCGCTCCCATCATCCTCTTCCTGCTCCTCGTTGTCACCCTCGGCTTCACCTTCTTCCTCGCCTTCACCTGCAACAACATCACCTTCGCCCTCCGGCTCCTCCTCCGCCTCCTGTTGATAAGGTTCAGATGCATCAGGAGGAATGCTCCCGCTTTCGTATGCCTCATCATCACCCCCATCGTCATCATCGCCAGCAGCAGCAGCGCCCTCGCCCTCGCCATCGCCATCATCGAACAAGGCGCCGCCAAAGTCGTCGTCGTTCCCCTCCTCCTGCTCCTCCTCATTCACCTCAATGGCCTCAGTGAACCTGCTGCCCCCCGCCACAGACCCCCCCGCTCCCCTCTGCATGAGAAGCACCGCCGCGCCGCGCCGGCCCGACTCGGACGTCGGGGTCGCAGGGGGCGTGATCCTTGGCGTGGAGCTTGCCGAAGACAGCCTCGGCGTGGAGGACGGAGTCGACGCCCGCGTGGAAGTCGGCGTGGATGCCCGCGTGGAAGACAGCGACGACAGAGTAGATGGGGTCTGGGTCCGGGACCGGGGCTGGGACTGGGACTGTGAGCGAGAAGACTGCGATCGGGTCTGCTGTGATGATGTTGATGATTTCGCGGACTGGGACTTGCGGCTCGAGGAGATGGAGCCTGCGGTCTTGCTGCTGGCTCGACTGCTGCTGCTGACGTGGCTGCGGGAGTCGTAGTCCTCGTCAGAGTAGTCTTCAGAGTCATCAGATTCGGCGGCGGGCTTGGCTGATGTGCTGTTTTCGAATCGAACCTCTGAGCGCTTGCGGTCCGCCAGAGTCTTTTGTGCGTTGGCGAACATGGTGGCCCCTGCGTTCATCACATCGCGGATATCACGACCTGCAGTGGGGGGAAAAAAAAAAGTGTTGATCAATTCCTCGTGTACTACTCGGTAGTGGTCGTATTACCTCGTAATTGTGAGCAGAGGTTGACAGCCGTTGTGCGATCACAAGAAGCACCAACGGAGGACAGGACCCTCTCCAGGTCGTCCCATGATGGCTCCTTGTTACCGCCCATCACGCACAACACGTACGCCGCGAGGTGCCGCATTCGTGTTTCGCGTTTGGGGGTTTGTTTTTATTTTTGCTTGGCGTTGGGTAGAAATTTTTTTTTTTTTTTGTTTTTTTTTGCTCTTTGTTTCGAAGCAAAGCTCGCTCCTTTTGATGACATTTTTTTTCCATACAATAATGAGATCCCAAGTAGGAACAAGATGAGCCCGGATTCTGGTCTCATAAGACCAAGGCCCAAGCATTCGATGTGGTGCACAAAGGGTTTTTGTTTTACAGTTAAGGTTGATCGGTGGGTGGTGTGGAGTTTGGAGCTGTTGAGGTTTCAGTCACATTCTCTGGTGTCTCGGTGGTTGATGTAGGTACAGGTGCAGGTGTAGGAGAAGCAGGAGAAGCTGGAGTTGTGGTTGTAGCGGCAGTTGTTGGTGTTGTTGGAGTAGGCTCTGGCTCGGTGGAGACTTGCTCTGATGTGGAGGGAGCTTTCTCTCCTGTTGTTGTGGATGAGGAATTCTCGGTGATGTCTGCGTCACCCCAAGAGAGGTCCTCATCGTCTGCAGGTATCTCCTTCCCTGTGGGAATATTAGCAAATTGATAAACGACACGTGGTTACCCTTAGGGTTGGAGGGCACGGGAGTTCCCTTGATCAATTGAAAGAAATGGTTTTGCCAGAAGTCCAGCTCTGACAGCGAACTTGGTACTAGAGTAAGTTACCAGAGTTAAGCTTTGTATGTGAACTATGTCATAGGAACAAAACCTAGCTCGGAATGGAGCAGACGGAGTTGAGGATCGGATTGAAGTAATTGCATTACTTCGGCAGCTTTTTCTTCTAGTTTGAAGGTGGCACACCTTGAAGAAATGTTAGTTTGAAATGGTACAAATATAAAAATACCATTGGGCAAACTCTGGGGAGTCCTTTGGGGTTTGAACAAATTTTGTCTCTTTTTGGCTCTTATCGGGAGTGCTCGTGGGTGTAGGTGCATTAGCAACAGGAGTCACTGTTGCATTAGCGCTGGTACCAGAAAATTGGCCAATAACTCCAGATATTCCAGCAGTAACCTTTTCGATTGTTTGTGGGTCTGGTGACGTTAGATAAATCATGGGAGATGGTGAACCGTTGATCACGCGCGTTGTATCCTCGGTAACTTGTGAAGAAAACTCGGCAAGGTCTTGTTTACAAATTTCAACAGCTCTGTTTGTCTTCGAAAAGTCAAAACGAAGTCACGTCACATGAGTGGTATGGTGCACACACAGCATTCACTATCGTTTCGCTCCACGACGACGTCCACCCCCACCATCCTCCAGATGACCTGCAACCAATTGTCACACATTCATATCGGTCAGCAACAACATCAGAGGATACTTGGACATTTCTTCTTCTTTGCCGCTCACACGTCTCTCTGTCGGAGATTTTTTTTTTTTGTTTGTGTTTTTGGATCTGTTGAATACAGAAAACGGACGCAGGGGAATGGTGTCACTACCAAAACTCTGATGAAGGACTGGTGGAGCTTTGATGAAGTTGGACGCCTCATAACTGAAATGGTTTTTTTTGGATCTTGAGACTATCTGGAAGCAACTGTGTATCTTGTTGATATTCCTTATTTTTCCACTTCGTCTTTTCTTTTGCTCTTCATCTCCGAAAGTCCCTTTCACACCACACGGTGCGTAACACCGCATTGTCTCCGTAATCAACGCACGTGTCACCACATGCACGACGATCTTTGTTGCTGTGTTTTGCGTAACACCGCGCGGTGTTTTTTTTTTCTCCAGCGGGCATTTGCACCAACACCAACCAAAATCTCCAGAAGACGGGACATCACCAATGGGGGAACTATGGCGATCCCAGAAAATGCAGTTGGTGCAACTGTTCATTCAAAAAGATGCTGCACACGACACCCTGGAGGAGCTGGGTCGTTTGGGGAAAATTCAATTCAGAGACGTGAGTCATCGTCTTTATTGCATGCAACCAACACAAATTTAGTTGAACTCCAGTGTCAATTCTTTCCAGCGAAATTTTGTCAATGAAATCAAACGTTGTGAGGAGATGGAAAGACAGCTGCGGTATCTTGAGGAACAGGTGCTTTTGCACACCTGCGCGTGTTAGTTTCACTTACACTTCCAACCTTTTTCCCTTCTTTTTAGGTACACCGTGAAAATGCAGAGATAGCACGAAAGGAACCAGAAAAGAAACTCTCTGACTACTCAGGGGTAGATGGCAAATTTTTTTCTGAAAAGTCGTTCGATTTAAATGCTCTGGAGGTATTGTGAATTTACTTTTCGTTTCCTAATATCTGGCAGGGCCATCTGTACACTTTAGAGCATGAGCTTCTAGAAATGAACTCACACAGAGAAACTATTGTCCGTGGGTTCAATGAACTTAACGAAATGAATTATGTCCTTGTGAAGGACTCTACTTTCTTCGATGAGGTTGAAAATTTTCTCTCCCTGTAATTCCAACTCCCCCTGCAGGGTCTTTCAAAACAAGGGCAACAACTGGAAGAAATTGACCACGAACGTGAAGGTTCCATTTTAGGGTTGGAATGTGTACAAATGACTTCTTTGTGACAACTTCATCAGATTCACCACTGGGGTGGTCCGTAAAGATGCTATTACCCCTTTTGAGCGTGTCCTTTGGCGCATCTTGAGAGGGAATATGATTTTCAAGGCCGCAGACATCGAAGAATTGATGTTAGATTCCGCAACAGTATGCTATTGGGAATGGAATACATGAAACTAAAGTTACTGATGCAGGGAGAATTGGTGGAAAAAGTTGTTTTTATTATTGTGCACCAAGGAGAACAGGCCACCGCCAAAGTGAGGAAGATTTGCGAGTCCTTTGGGGCTCGATTATACAACTGCCCTGAGTCACCAAAACAGAGGCGGGAGTACAGTGAGCAATTGAAATCACGAATTGATGAGATTTCTCGCGTAGGCTAAAAGGAACAATCAACTCAATCACTCATTTTTCCAAGGTGCTTGCTCGGTCAAATGAGCATTCAAGACAGTTGTTAGCCGCTATTGAAAAGCGAATCGGTGCCTGGGTTCTTCTTGTCAGTAAGGAAAAGGCAGTCTTTCATACAATGAATATGTTCAATTATGATGCTGGTCGGAAACTTCTTATTGCTGAGGGATGGTGCCCGGTTGTTTCAACAGACGATGTCCTTCAAGCTTTGAACCGTGCATCGGTAGGCTCCCTCTACACTCACACTATGTTTGGCACTTAGAGTCTGATAGATTACAAGTGGTGCATCTGTGCCCTCTATCATGGGTGTCGTTAGAACGCGGGATGAGCCACCGACGTTCTATCCCACAAATAAATTTACAGCCTGCACCCATGGCATTATTGAAGCTTATGGAGTTCAAAGATATGAAGAAGTAAATCCTGGTAACTAATAAGTTCCTTCGTTTTGGTAGCTCACCCTTTTCAAGCTGTATTTTCGATAATCACGTTCCCATTTTTGTTTGCAATCATGTTTGGTGATGCAGGGCACGCATTAATCATGTTGTGTGCAGCCCTTGCCTTCATCTACTTTGAGAAACCTCTTTCAAAAATGAAACTCAATGACGTATCTACAATTTCTTGCAAGCGTAAACCTAACATTACCACAGATTTTAGACATGCTATTTGGAGGCCGCTATGTACTTCTGCTGATGGCAATATTTTCTATTTTCACTGGCCTCATCTATAATGATGTAAGTTTAACCACTGACTTCCTCCAGTCCGCTGCTAATGAAGTTAATTTTCTGTTCCTCTGGTTACAGGTTTTTGGTCTTGGAATTGACCTACTTGGGACTGCTTGGCATTATGACGAAGGGGCAAATTCATGGGTGAGGGGAGAAAGGATATACGAGTTCGGTATCGATCCTGTATGTCATGTGCCTTTGTCAGCAAGTTTAACATGACAAAAACAGTTGTGGAAGGGTTCCGAAAACGAACTTTATTTCTATAATTCCTTCAAAATGAAACTGTCTGTAATAACTGGTGTGATTCAGGTATATTTTATATCTTCTCTTCACTTTATAAATAATGCCAAAGATGACTCTCGGCATCATCATGGGGCTATTTAACCACTTGCATTTCAAAAAACCTCTGAATATCATTTGTGAATTTATTCCGCAAGTAGCCTGCCTCTTTTCCCTTTACGGTGTTTTGATTGTCTTCCAAGATGATTTTCATGTGTGGGTTATTTGGATACCTTGTAATGCTCATCTACCTCAAATGGGCGACCCCCCTACCGCATGAACCTTATTTGATTAACGTTCTAATTGACATGTTTCTCTCCTTTGGGAACCTACCAGCCGAGGAGAAAATTTACCCTGGCCAGGTACTCCTGACTTGTCACTGACTTGTTTAAAATCAAAGAAAACAGAACACAGTACAAATGATTTTAGCTGTGGCTGCTGTTATTTCAGTGTTTGTCATGCTGATACCAAAGCCCATAGTTCTGATGATACAACACAAGCGGGCTGTTGCAAAACTCGCCGCCACACACAAAAACTTAGAAGGCACTTCCCCACCTGATCACAGCAGCAGTCACGACCATGAAGAAGAGGTATCCTCCCTCACCAACAACCAAATTCACCAATCATTCCATAGTTTGACTTTGCCGAAGCTGTTGTCCACCAAAGCATTCATACTATTGAATTTGTTTTGGGATGCATTTCCAACACTGCTTCCTACCTTCGGTTGTGGGCTCTCAGCTTAGCCCATGCAGGTGATGACAAACCTTTTGCTCTTTCTTCTAACCACTGTTTAGAGTTGTCACTTGTCTTTTACGAGCAGGTACTACTCAACACCATGAAGTACAACTGGTTTGCAGTTTTTGTGGGATTCTCTGTGTGGGGTGGTGCCACCATTGCAGTTTTGTTGATCATGGAGGCACTGTCAGCCTTCCTGCATGCACTGAGGCTTCATTGGTACTAGTTTCACCTTCTTTCCTTATTGCTTACTTTTACTTTCTCAGGGTGGAGTTCCAGAATAAATTTTACAGTGCGCTTTTCCCTGCTCCTTTATCTTCACTCATTTTTCTTCCTAGATGGTGACGGCTATGCCTTTGAGCCATTGGACTTCGGCAAATTAAAGAGCACCCTCCTTGAAGAACAGCTGGGTGATTGAGAAGTTATTGTTGTTCAGTGTTGAGCTATTGTGCCCAAAGAAAAAAAAAAACCATTAAAATTTTCAATCTTTGTTTTGTTGTAACTGTATCTGCCTTGGTCTCTTCGGGTTTGGTTGGTTGTATTCTGGTGTTTTTGGTGGAAGGGCCTCGGGTCTGGGTCTGAGCCGGTGTAGGAGAGACGGATGAAGGTGAACTGGAGTTGATGGTGTTGTAGCTGAAGTAGTGGTGGTGTGGGAAGGGGTGGTACTTGCGGCGGCTGTGTGTGGGGAGGTGGGAAGGGTAGCGTGGGGTGAAAGGGGTAACTTGGCCGGTGTGTTCGGTGTGTTTGCGGTTGTAATTGTTGCGGGTTTCTTGGCGAGTGTCAACTTGAGGGCTTGCAAGTCGGTTGAATTCTGACTGGGAAGGGTCAGTGGGGTGGTGGAATCCTAATTTATACACACATGCGTCGTTCGAGGATAGTAAGGCTTTTTTGATACGCCATTTTGTCGGAAAATGTTTTCATGTACTTACTAAGGAGTATTCTAAATTCTTTTTCCTGTTGATGTTACATACTGAGCTGTGACGGGTTTCCCTACCTTCGCGCATCGGAAAATATCAAAAGTAGAATTTAATTGTTGGCACTGAGCCTTGGTATCCTGCAATTCCCCTTCCATGAGAACCAGCTTTGTTTTTGGACTGTCTCAAACTATCAGGAACAATGAAAACCTTAAAGAAAAAAGAAGGTACCACGAGTTTGAGGATATCTGTTGAGGAGCTTTATTAAAATTTAACAAAGAAGTTGAACTCAACTCACTTGTGCCAACTCTTTTTCCAATTGTGTCACTCGCTCTGAAAGTCCATTTCTGTGCGAAATGAGGTGCTGAGGGTAACATTGGATCTACCTTTCTTCAACTGCTTCAGTTAATCCCGTGGTTAATGACAACAGTTTATTGTGTGCCGATTCGAGCTCCTTTTTCTGGCTGTCAACACGTTTGTCACTCTCATTAATTTCATTTTGGAGTAAGGCAGTTAATTCAGTCGCCTCAGAAAGTCTCTGGTCGAGTGACGCATTATTTTCCCTCAAACTATTCAGCTCTTCTTCCGCTCTGAGAGAGTTAAATAAAAGTAAAAAGAAAGAAGGTGAAGCCTTTGACAGATAGTAAGCTGTTTCCTCAAGGAAAGTGATGTCTCAGCAGCAACTTTCAGCTCTTCCCTTTGTCTTGCGTTGATCTACTACAATTAGGTAAATTGCGTCACGAGGTTATTACCTCCTCCAGTGAAGTAGCCTTCTTTGTGAGTTGAGTTATGTTGGAGACCAAAGAACTGTTGTTGGCCGATTCAGCTTGGAGGCGTTGAAGGAGATCCCCAAGTTCCTTTTCCTTCGTAATAATAGCACTCTTGATTTTGTGAAGTTGTTCAGCTGCCTATGTTTTTGGTTTTTGATCAACAGAGTGAAGTATTTCATTTTTAATTCCAGGTTACCTCATTTTTCTGATTTTCGTAATTGGCAATTTTTACTTCAAGTCGCCTGCACTCGCATTCTTTTTCCTCAAACCCCGATTTGACAGATCCCAACATAGAAGACAAACTTTCTTTCTCGTGGATAAGGCTAGAGTTTTGGTTTTGCCACTCTTCCGCTTCCTGGTTCTTTCTCGCCACTTGTTCTGTGAGCAACTGTATTTGTGAATTAGATTGCTCTAACGCTGTTTCCAGCTCCGAAATTCTGTCTTCAAGTCGAGAACCATTGTCTTCCAGGGCTAAATTTTTCTCAGTAGAGTTTCTATATTTCTTCTCCAAGTTCTCTAGTTTCTCTAGGCATGAAGTGTGATTGCAAGTGAGTAGCTTGAGGTCTTTCTCAGCACTTTCCTTCTGCCTCAGTATGTCAGAGATTTGTATTTCGAGATGTGCTTGGTGCGCTTTCAGATCCTCTGTGCTGGAAAGGTTCGCACCCTCTCTTTGTTTTGCAGCAGCTAAGTTGGCTTGGTACTGAGTAAGTTCTGCTTGGTACTGAGTAAGTTCGAGCTGTTGGGCAGACAACTTAGATTCTAACAGCCCCTTGGTTTTTTCACTGCTAATAAGCTCCTTTTCGATCATTGTGAGTCTTTCCTTGACACACTGAAGGTCATTCGTGGTCTCCCTCAACAATGTATTTTTAGCATTCAGTTCCAGTTTACTTGACTCGGTCAGTTGTGCCAGTCGAGCTTGTGCCTGCTTCAGATGCTTTTCCAGGGCTTCGCATTTTCGTTTTTCCTCTTCCATGCAATTCCTATTTTCTTCAAGTTGCTTCTTCACTGCCAGGAGCTCTTCTTGGGAAATACAGAGGTTCTCATTGACAGATACAAGTTGTTCCTGTGCGGACTCCTTCGACAATCTTTCTGAGTTCAATGAGTCCCGAGTTTGACCTAATTGCACTTCCATTTGCTTCAACTTGGTTTGTAATACGTCGGCCATGCTCTGGAAGAAGGTGAGCTGTTCTATTGTCTGCGTCAACTGTTCTTTGCAGGTATTATAGTCCTTACATTTGGTGGTGAGAGTATCAACTTGACACTGCATGTCATAAGACTCTTTTTCATGCAAGGCTTTTGACTCTTTGATTTCATTTTCTTTTTCTTGTAGTTTCGTGGCAAGATGGGAGATGCGGGTTTCCAAATTTGCTATGTGTTGACATAATTCTGTTTTTGTTTGTTCCAATGTTTGTTGAAGGGAAAGTAACTGTGTCATTTTATCAGCAGAGGCCTGCTTCTCAGATTGCATGTTAACTTCCATTTCTGCAATAGTTGCCTTAAGCTCTTCATTGCTCCTTCTGAGTTTTGAGTTGTCATTCTTAATTTCACGCACAGTCGCAACCAAAACTTCGATGTCGTTGCCTGGAGCTAGCACACTGTGAGAGGAAGAACTTTCAATCCCAACACCGATTTTGATAGCAGTGTGAAATTCCTGCTGGATTTGACTTTTCATCAAAGTGTTTATAGCAAGCTGTTCAGAATATTTGTTTTCAGTAATTGCCTTCAAGCTCTTTTCTTCTTCATAGCGTGAATCGAGAATGGTCAGTTGGTCTTGCAGTTCCTTGTTATGTTGCAAAAGAGTGAGGGTCCGAGCTTCTGTATCATTAAGGTTTTGTTTCACAATCTGCAAGTTGGCAGCCGACTCCTTGCACAAATTATCTGCCGTCACAAGCCGTTCCTCGAATTCTTGATTTTTTGATTGCAGGAGATGACACCTTGCCTCAACTTCCCCTAGCTCGGTTTTTTGCATTGATAGCTGCATTTCTTTTTCTTTCAGTTCACTTCCCATGTGAGTAACTTTGTCTTCCAAGGAATTTAGCTCAGACATGGCCACCTGTAACTGGGCGGTTTTCTCTTCCAATTGGGATTTGACAGGTGTGAGTTCTGATTCATGTGTTGTGATCAAGAGGTCAATGTTTCTGGTAAGACTCTCAATTTTAGTTTGCAACTGTAACTTTTGATGAGAAGAGAGAGCGAGGGATTTTTCTAACTCGTCAGCTCGTTTCTGCAACGTAGCCTTTTCTGCATTGGTAGTCTCTAGGGAGCTATGTATGGATTCGTTTGCTCTTTCATACTTCACTAAGTTTTCCGTTGCGACAGCCTCAGCGGATCGAACATGATTCAATTTTATCTCTAATTCGTGGATATTTTCTACTAGTGATGCAGTCCTTGAAACGGAGGTGTCAAGTTTCTCATTTGTGTCATGTAATTGTTGTTGAAGAAGTAAAGATGTATTCATCTGAGTTGCATTTACCTCTGAGAGTCCAGACACCCGTTGCTCCATGCAGGATAATGCTTTCTTTCTCTCTGTCACCAACTTCTTCAATTCACACTTCTTTGCTTTCAGTTTCTCCACCTGGTCTTGGAGAATGACTGTTGTTTCTATCTTAGCTTCAATATCCAGTTTTAGAGAGTGCACTTCCAGGACCATTTTATCTACTCTACTTTGCAAAGCCTGCTCATTTTCTGAGGAGACCACAATCCTCCTCTCCAAGTTTTTGTTTCGGACTTTTTCTTGCTCCAATAACCCGATCAAGGAAACTCTCTCCTCTTCCAGAATCGAGGTCTGTTTCTGCAGAGTTTCGAGTGCAACAAGATTGCCTTGTAGTTTACTTATCTCATCTCTCTGTTGTGCTATCTCCTTTTCCAAAGTACTCTCACACAACCTTTGCTCTTCAAGGTATTTTTGTAAGTCGCCGATCTGCTTCTGATAGACGGCAGCAGCATTACTTGATTTATTTTCTAGGTCACGGTACATTTGGTCCTGTAATTCCAGTTGCTTGTTTTTCTCGTTGTTCACTTGGGTTGCCTGAGAAAGACCAAGGGTAAGTGCTGTATTTTCCTGTAGCAACTGTATTTGCTGTGACTCATAGGATCTAATTTGAGCTTCCATGTTCTGGATCTTGCTCTGTTGTTGTGTTGAGAGTTCCTGCATGGAGTTTGCATCGGCCTGATAGTTTTCTAATCTTTCCATCCACTGGAGCTTTTGTTTCTCAAAAAGCGTTTCCTTCTCCTTAATTGTATCTAGAAGAGTTGTGTTCTCCCGGGAGATTTTTATCTTCTCTTCATTACGTAGGTCAATCTCTTGCTTTCTCTCAAGTTCTCTTTTCTCGTAGTCTGAAATGGTTCTTTCCAGTTCAACGTTCTTTTGCTTGGCGCAAGCGAGTTGGTCCATGTATTTACCAACAGTATCCTTCAATTCTGATGTCTGCTGTAATAAATCAGCAAATAGTTTGCTCTGTTCTTCAGTTGCGCAGTTTTTACTCATTTGGGCAAGTTGGGAATGAAGGATAGTGTTAGATTCCTGTAAGGCTAAATTCTTTTCTTCAAGGCTTGTAAGTTTCTCTTGTGCTTGGTTATACCTTTCCTTTAAGGTAGTGAATTCTGATTGCATGAAACCACTTTCCTGCCGGTAGTTGTTGCACTGATGAGACAACTCTTCTGCTTTTACCTTGCCCTCTTCAACTTGACTTAATAGAACAGTGAGCTGGCTGGATTGCGAGACAATCGTTTGGTGTTGTTGTTCAATTTCCTGTGAAAACTGTTTTCTTTGCTTTTCATTTTCAGCAGTCATGTTCCCAATGAAAAGTTGAAGATCGCAATTACTTTGCTGTTGTTGTGTACACTTCTGATGAAGTGCTTGGTGTTGCTGCTCAAATTCCTGGCGCTCTTTATGGAATCTTTTTTCCATATCGGCATTTTCTTTCTTCAGCTCAGCGCATTGATCTTCCATGGAATGCAAGAGTGAGATACTTTGCTCTCTCTGCTCATCCATCATCTTCACTAGAGAGGCATGCTTCAGTTCGTCGTTAGCGAGTGACTGCTTCAGTCTTTCAACTTCAGAAACTTGCATTTGGTACCTTTCCTGAGACTCTTTCAGTTGCTGAAGTAAGTCACAGAGCTCCTTATTTTTATTTTCCTCCAGAGCTTTCAAGTGCTGGCTAAGTTCCAGGAGCTTCTTATCAGAGTACTCTTGTTGTGTGCGCAACTTGTTGGCAATTGTTGTATTCTCTTCCTTTAATTGGGCTTTCTCGGATTCCAATGTTTCACAGGTCTTACTCAACTGCGAATGTTTTGCCTGCAAGTTTGCATGTTGGGGCAGAAGGATCTCGTACTCACTTTGTAGTTTCGAGTACTTTGTGCACTGCAGTTCCGAATCGGCGCACTTTTGTTTGAAGAGATGTAACTTGGATTTTATTTTTTCACAGTGCCTCTGTTGCATATCTGACTGTGATTTCAATTCAGACACAACTTTCTCACCCTGCTCTTGGATTGCACGAAGTCGTTCCTTGTACTCAAAGGTTTCTTGAGTGTACTGTGCTGTCAAAGTAGAGAGTTGACTCAGAAGTGATTCCTTTTGCTCTTGGAGAAGTGTGATACTTTCTTGCAGTTTTTGGTTCTGACCTTGCAGATCCTGAGCTCCAAGAATAAGTCCTTCACACTGTTGTTGAAGTGACGTAATCGAGGTTTTCAGGTTATTTATCTCTTCTTTCAAGAGAGAAATGGTGCTGCATTGCGATTCACTATGCTGTTTGGTAGATGTGAGCTCCTCTTTCAGAGTTGCATTTTGTTGTTGGAAGGACTGCAGTTGATTTTGGGTATCTTGCAATTCTGTGACTTTTACCGTTGCACCTTCCAGTTCCTTCTGGAGCTGCTCGTTGTGAAGCCTTTCATCAGTCAGTGATTTTTTCATGCGTTCAAGTTCATACTGGCACTCCTGATGTTGCTGCTTAATATCTGCCAGTTCACTTATTTCAAGTTTCAATTTTGCATTGCCGCCTAACTCCGTTTGCAGTAGCAGCTTCTCTTTCTCTAAATTTTTTTTCTCCTGTTGTGTACTTTGGATATCAGCTTCAAGTTCTGCTTTAATCTGTTCTACTGCTGCTAATTGCAGGGTTGCCTTTTCTGCTTCTTCTACTAGGTGTTGAATTTCCTTTTGCTGTTCCTCAACTACAGCAGTCTTTTGGGTCAACTCCCTCTGTACTGAAGCAACCTCCTCCCTAGTTGTTTGAAGAAGTGTAGACAAAGTGGAATTGTCCATTTTAAGAGTAGTATGTAGTTTTTCAGCTTCATGATGTGTTTGTATCTGACGTTGAAGAGAATCCATTTGACTCTCCAATTCGATGTTTTTTGCTTCAGATTCACGCAGCCGAGTGGTGTGGCCAGAAACAAGAGTTCTCTCACAGTTCAGTTGTTCAGTCAGGTCATTTAATTTCTGGAGGAGTGCTTGCCTTTCGTTTTCGTGCATTTCTGTGAGAGAAGTAGAGTGTTCACTCATTTTAGATTGGCATGAGACCAAACTATCCTTTGTTTGCTGAAAACACAGTGCAATGTTTTCCACTTGTGTGAGAGCCTCATTTATGGAAATGCCACTGTTAGTTGCTTCAATCTGCAGATTACACTGTTGCCGGACTACATTATATACTGCGTTCACGAGAGTGTCGTATTGTTCTCTCAATTGGGTGTTAGTGGTGTTAGTCACAGTGAGGTCATCAAGTCTGGTCTTCATTTCACAGCATTTTCCTTCCAATTCGAGTATCTTCTCTTTCTCTTGTTTAATTTCTAGGTCACTTCGGTCTTTCTCCCTCTGTAACTCCTCAGCTTTCATCAGTGCTGCCTGTGATAGCTCAGCTAGCTTGGAGTTTTGGTCTTTACACTCGGACAGATCTTTTTTCAACTGCTCAGAGTCACTGTCGTGGGCAGGCATATCATTTTTGGCAAGCATGAGATTTTTTAGTTCTTTATCTTTGTGTGCAAGCAGTGCTGCTAACCTCAGGCAAGATTCATTTTTACACATGAAGGGTTCGACAGCTTCTGGTGCCTTGACAACAGTAGGGTCACTGTCCTTCTGGACAAGAGCATCTGTAACTTCCTTTATTCTGTAGTTAGCTGCTGGCTGGCAATGGGCACTTACCACAGAAGAGTTGGATTTTGCATCATCCATTTGTTTCATTTTTTTGTCAAGTTGATCCACAATCGAATGAAGCAAGAACTGGAGTGTTATGTAAGTTAAAGAACAATGTTTGCAACTAATGTGTATCAAGAAACATTTTCCTCTCTCATCTGTGTGCATAATAAGATTTTTCTTTTTTTAAGTAATTTATCAACCTTGGCGACATCCTGTGCCTCTTTCTCCTGTGCTTCCCTGGGAAAAAAATAAAATTAAATGATTAAGTACTTCCTGGTTCACAGACTCGTAACTAATCGAAATATTAAGCATCTTACTGTAAAGTTCTCAGCTCCTGTAGTCTGAAGGAAAGAGTGGTATTCAAAGCTGCTATCTCGTCATCTTTTGCTTTTCTGAAGAAATTCAATGAACAGTCGAGGGAAAAAACACCTACAATATTTCAAGAGGGTTTTCCATCTGCCACATGCAAAGTTAAAATAGGCGATATAGATGTATGATACCGTGGAATTTGGCATAGGTTCATCGGTGATAAACGCTGGGGACACATGTGAGCCAATTGTTGCATCAAAGTCAAGAAAGGGTTGCTGAGGCTTGTTTTGTTAAATAGAGTCATACCAAAAAAAAACAAAAAAAAGTTGGCGTACTGGAGGAAGGAAGGCATCCCTATTTGAGGGAACAACATCAGGAGGTGCCATCACCTACCACCATTAGATCAGTGCAAAAATCACGAAGCGCCCGACTGGTACCCTTTTGGCGGCCTGCTTTCTAACTGTTGTCATCATGTGCGGAGGTCCTGGGTCGTCCGAGTGTGTTTTGTGCGACACATGCTGTACAGTAGCAGGCGCGATTGCTATTACAGTCCCCCCCTTTCCCGCTTTCCTCGCCGACGACGTGGTGCTGTCCAGCGCCCTGAGCGACGACGACGAAGAGCTGCTGCTGCTACTACTTGGATACATCGCCGCACTCGTTGGGTCATGTTGTTGTTGCTGGCGTTGCTTACTGCCACCATCTTTCCTTGTTGAGTGTGCCTGAGATCCACTACGACCCCCACCACCACCAGATTTCATTGTCCTGTTCATAGCATCCTCACGTGTCTTCTTGAACCCCTTCATCGTGATTTTTTTTTCTTTCTGGTCCAGGTGTCTTGGAAATGAAGGCGGCGTGATGGTACTAATGCCAAACCAATTAAATAGGAAAATAGAAACTGCAAAATTTCGTTTGACTTGATCGATCAAAATGGTTGTAGGGGGGGGCGTTTGAGTGTGAAGCCTATGGATCCACAGTCATCTCTAATTCGCTAAAGAACGTCCATCCCGAGTTCGACAGCACAATCCTCAGCAGTGTGTTCTGTGAGCCTCCTCCGCCCACAATCCTGAGCTGGTCAAGGTTCCCAAACACATACTCGCTCTGGGCCTGAGCCGGCAACAGCTTCCAGCTGCCGGCATCCACCCACGTGCTCCCATAATCCCGAGACACCGCCAGTGCCATTTTGGCCGGGAACAGAATCCCCTCATCTGGCAAGCTCAGCAAGTGAACAGCCACCCAATCAATCCCATAATCAGGCCCCACGTCCACAATAATCTCCGCATCACCTTGCACTGCCACCCAATTCTCTGACTGGCTAG
This sequence comes from Pelomyxa schiedti, assembly GCA_020536535.1. NCBI lineage: Eukaryota > Evosea > Pelobiontida > Pelomyxidae > Pelomyxa > Pelomyxa schiedti. The sequence goes on from JAHLWZ010000829.1 coordinate 20,217, forward strand.
TTGTAGGGTCCCCAATAAGGCCGTCGCTCAACTTGGTCAACTCGGTATCCGGGTGATTATCCACCGGCTTCGTGGAATCGCCGTATCTGTAAGTGAATGGCAATTGAATGTAGCCATCCTGGATGGAGAACCTGGGGTATTACATTGGTGTGGAGTTTTTGTTGTGGGTTGGAAAAAACACACCATGATTTGTAGGCAGATAACATGCGCTTGGATTCATCGCAGTGTGCTGTATCAACTGTGCCGAATTGTGTCTGCTGTATCCAAGTCACGAACTTGGCTGCATATCTGATGGATTATTATGTTAGAACTGGAGTTAAAAAGAAGAATTCGTACGGAATAGTTTGTTCAAGTTGCAATTTGAACCTACCAAGGGAAGCGGATGCATAGCCACCTCCCTCAAGGTTCAGGCCCCAGTTAAAGGCCTCATTGTCTGACCAGAAGATAGGCAGGACATCAGCAAGAGCAGAGTAGTAGTCAGCCAATGTGTAGTCATCACGGTTGAAGACCTTATAAGGATTAAACCAGAGGAATAGGAACGTGGTATACATTGATAGCATCAGCTCCAACACTGTCCTGCCATATTTGTATGTCCACTCCTGTTGTGGCAGCAAATAACGCTGCTCGTTCTGCAATTGTAGCAGGTGTGACATTCATAGTCCTGGCACCATTCAAATAGGGAGAAACAGTAACCGGGATATTGTATCGGGACTTCATCATGGTTGTAACTTGTGTGTAATAGGGAAGCACAACATATTCTTCAGTCCAATAAGGTACCCCAGCTTCATCAAAGATAACTGCATTCATGTGAACCAGGGTTGTTTTCTCCATATTTTGGTAATCTTACACCATCCAGCAAGGGAGGTGAGGTTTTCATCTGGTATCAAATTCAGGACATACTGGATATCTTCTCTCATATTAGTACTAATGCCAGGTTTTCAGGGAGGAAAAGAAAAGTGCCTGTTAGAGTATAGTTCAACTGGGGTTCCTGATAGAAATTCCAACAAGGGCCTGAAGAACTAGCACCAAGGTCTATAAGAACCTCAGACGACAACAAACAGGGATCAAATAAGCCTACACACGGACACTGAGGTTCTCTGAGCGTGATGCAGCAAAGACGCCAGCCATTCCGTGAAAGGCGTGTTGATTATCCACTGGAAGTTATTAGATGGACATTCGTCGCCTGCGATCTGCCTCACGCCCTGAATTGGGCGGTTAGTTTTAATGTTCCCTTGGGCTTTGCTTGTGTGCAGGATTCGGATGAATCAACTCGCAAAATAAAAAGAAGACGAGTACCGAAACGACGACGATGTTCATCCCCAGGGATTGGATCTCGTCGAAAAAGTCACTGAGCAGCTGGTCCGAATCCAGTAACGGGGGCCATAAAAATGTCCCGTGCAACGCCAGCGGAGACACCGTTTCCTTGCTGGCGCCTGAGGCCAGTCCCAGTCCCACACAAACTCCCGTCACTACGCAAATCAGCAAACACGCCCGTGCACTCATTCGTCAACGCAAAAAGAAGTTTGATGGTTCAAGACAAGTTCACTCCAGAGTTTTTGATGATGGTGTTCCTGGGACTTACAATACTGTTGTTGTTCTGATTCTGAGACTCACACTGCGGGCTAAAAGCTCCAGAAGCTGCGTACTTGTTCTTGTAGCTCTTGGGACAAGCTGGTTTGAAGAGCTTCCTCATACGGTTGGACACCTTCGACACCACTGAGCTGGGAGTGAGTGTGTTTAGAAGTTCTCTGCGTCAAAGAGATCATAAGGCTTGGTTGTTGTATTTGTGTGGTGTGGGCAAAGGATGTTGGTTTGAAGTTTAGAAAAGCTAAGTCCACTGACTGTGCTGTCTGGGCACATGAAGGGTCGTGGCGCTGTGGGCCGTGAGAGGTGCAAGGCCATGGGCATTGGTGGCAATCTCGAATACGCCATTGCCCTCAGCAGCGACGAAGGCGACGAGGAGTACCTGGAGGAAGAGGCAGAGGACGATGAGTGGTGCACGAGGGCTTCACTGTGCGAGGAGGCCGAGTCGCCCCCACGGGGCAGCGGCGACGACGACTACGGCGAGCCGGCGAGGGTGAAGGAGGAAGAAGACGAAGACGAAGACGAGGACGAGGACGAGGACGAGGAGAGGGAGGGGAATGGAGCCGATGGCGATGTCGCTGCTGCTGATGCTGGCGATGGTGGGGATCATTACCGCGATTATGGGCGCGAGGCAGACTGTGACCACACAAATCAAGACCAGGGCGAAACTGCTGCTGCTGATGATAATGATGATGCTGATGATGATGATAAGGGGGAGAAAGATGGTGGCGATGTTGAGGAGAGGGGGGACGAGGCGAGTGAGTATTATGATTCTGATGAAGATGAAAGCTGTGACGAGGCCCAGCAAGAGGAAGCGGAAGAAGAAGAATATATTAATGATGATGATGAAGACCAAGTGGAGCACGGTGTTGATGACAACTCTGACATGGAAGAACATTGTACCGTGGATAGTGATGACGGCTGTGAGACTGCTGAGTACCTGTCTGATGAACTTGAATACCAAAGTGCAGGCAAGAGGCCCACATCAGCCAGCTCCTTTTTCTTTTTATTGATTGCCATCTTCTTCTTCTTCTTCTTCTTCTTTGCAATTACTCCTCTTCAGCAGAAGAAAGTGAAAACTCAAAGGATTCTCCCCTGCCCTCTGCACGCAGAGTTTCACCACACAAATGGGCAAAGAGGCCGGATGGCAATGGTCCTGAGGACTATAATATCGGTGAGTGGGTACAGTTTATTCCGGACGACGAATATCAGTCTGAGCTCAACTACTTGGCAAGTGTACACAAATACAACTCAGTAGTTATTAACAACAAAACAAAAGCCTGGTCAACCCAATTCAAAAATCACATTGTGGATAGGCCAGATTGTAAGAAAAAGTGAGACTGAAGTGAGAACTAGATGGCTTTGGGATCCTGCAGATACCTTTTCCCAGGATGTTGGGGGCATAGCACACTCTCGTGAGTTGTATTTGGGCCATGTGGATGACTCCAACTCATTCGATTGGAATGAGCAGATCTATGTTCAGAAGAAATGCTTTGTAAGGCCTCTGCAAGAGTTATTGTTTCCTGACTTAAATGGCAGGTGAAATATTTTTCTTCTTTGGAAGGAGAAGAATTTAAAAACTGGGTGAGGCTAGAGGATCATTATTTCTATAGATTCGAGTATAACAGTAAAGAGTATTCTATCGATGAGAAGTCTTTTTTTTATTATTATTTTCACTAGGGTATGTTACACTGACCCACGTGACCTTCAGAAGAGAGATATGACCCGTCCACCCCGGATTTTGGATACTTTCTGTGGGTGTGGTGGTCTCAGCTACGGCTTTGAGCAAGTGTGTACCTTTGTTTGTTTTTTGTTCTTGAAACCTTTCTGAGCTATTTATTGAAGGCAGGCTTTCCTGTGACTTGGGCTATTGAGAGGGATGCCCACGCCCTGAAATCGTACATGAGGCAGCATGGTAACGTTATACCCATTCAAGGCTGTGTGAAGGAATTACTCAAATCACTAAAAAATCTGGCATCACTATCAAGCAGAGAAAGTGAGTATGCGTTTATTTCATTATCTAGTAAAATGTAAATAGAAGCCTGCCATGACAACGATAAGTTCAACACAAAGAACACAAAGGACAGCACAAAACCCGACACAAAAACAAACAATAAGTACAACACAAAACGCGGCACAAAGGACAGTACAAAGGGCAACTGGGAAATTAGCTCGGTTCAGGATATGCATTTCTCAGGGTCATCATTGTCATTTCTTGTTGAATGGAAAGGGAAGTGGGCCCCTTCATATAATGCCTGGAAAGCACTCGATGAGATAAATGCAGATAGATGCATCTCACAGTTCCTCCATTCACATTATCCGAACTTTTCCAATCGGAGAATGTTCAGACATACGAACTCCCACAAGGGCTTCCAGTTTTCTTCGGACCTTGCTGCCCTGCCTTGCGTACCAATCCCTGGAGAAGTTACAATGCTGATAGGAGGGCCACCTTGCCAAGGTGTCAGCAGATGCAATAGACTCAGGGAGCTAAAGCATCCTCTCAGAAATAAAGACAACCAAATGATGGCTGTTTTCCTGGACTACATTGCATTCCTAAAGCCTGAAATTGTTCTCTTTGAGAATGTTACTGGCGTTTTTGATGTGAATGATGCCTTCTTGATGAGAATGCTGATAGCGAAGTTACTTAGTTTGGGTTATCAAGCCAGACTCGGTTTGCTAAATGCTTGTTGTTTTGGCACACCACAAAGGAGATGGAGATGTTTTATTTGGGCTGCGAAAAGTGGTGTATTTCTACCCAAATTTCCTCCACCAAAATTCCAGATGCCACAACATGGACTAGCGTTGCGTAAAAAATTCCATCAGTAAGTGCACTCTCGCAATGAAAAACTTACCAAACTAGGTTTACAGTGATGCCGCACTACCGAAATTTAGCAGACCTTCCCCCGGCTTTAACTGTGTGGGACGCTATTTCAGGTTCTGATTATTTCTTTGGCACATTGCATTCTTCCACTGTTCCCAGACCTTCCAGAAAAAGTCGTAATAAGTGGTGAAATTAAATATGCACACCACTGCTTATCCGCATATCAGAGAAGTCTGAGAATGCAGACTGATTCCACTGTTACGTTGCATTATAGCTTTTCCCCAAACAACCAGCAGGTTAGCATTCCGTTTTTATTGGTTCCTTCATCATTGTATCTAGAATTCTCTGGATGTAGCACTTGAACGGAATGGGGCACTTCCGGCGGGATATCAGAAATTCGAAAGACCACGTAAGAAAAGAAATAAGTATTCCTATAGGCACATTGGCTGGAAAGAACCCTTCTACACCATAACTGGACAATACCAAGGTGTTTGTTTACATCCAAGTGTCCACAGAACTTTTTCAGTGAGGGAAGTGTGTACCCGTTTTTTTTTCATTCCTCCCAACTACCAACGAACTAGCAAACATCCATTCACTCATCCTTTCTTTCTCACTCTTTTATGTTTTTGCAGTGTGCCAGAGCACAAGGATTTCCAGACGATTACTACTTTTTTGGTGCTAAACGGGAAAAGTACAAGCAAATTGGGGTAACGCCCCTGCTTCGGGGGTTTGAAATTTGGCTTGGTTCTCACAAATCTTCCCTAGAATGCTGTGCCCGTGCCCTTGGCTCGTGCTTTGGGAGAAATGCTAACACCAGAAAATTTATGTCAGCTACCTGACAACCTATTCTAAACAAAAAAAAAAAGAGAAGTAATTCCCCTTGGTATTAACTCAACTCGTTGATACTGGGATTACTTTAATTCCTTATCTTTTGCTTCGACACCTTCATCAGAACGAGATTCTGTAGATCTACAAAAAGACGTAATAAATGAGGGCGGCGTCGGTGGGTGGTGATGAGGACATGGCATCAGATACCGTAGGTACGAGTAAGGCAAAGGCACCCAAGCACACACTCTCGTCGTGGTGTAGATCTGAGAAATCGCCGCTGGGAAACGCCTCGCTTTCCGTGTGAGTGAGTACCCCTTTTGTGTGACGTGCACAAACCCATTGACCGTTGGTGCATTTTCCAGGCCGTCCTCGTCTTCTCCTTTGCTTGTGGAGGCGAGCCCGTACGCCGAGAGCTCTGACCTCCTCATTTATGGTGCCTCTTTTTTCGTGCTCTTTATTGTGCCACCAACTCAAAATGCACAACAGGTGACAGCGAACCCACGGGGAACCTGCACATTCTTCAACAAGTAGATTCCGATGAAACTAATACCAATTTTACATACGAACACGTATTTCTTGTCAACCGACCGTCCCAGCCAATCTCTCTTTCATGGTCTCCTTTATCAAAGAGCTCCAAAACGGAAGAAAACAAATTTTGGTGAGGATTTTTTTTCTTCCCAAGCGACTCCACTAATCCCAACAGTTTTGTTACAGCCGCCGCGGATAACTGCATTAGATATTATACCTATATCACAGACACAAAGGCATTCCGTTCATTAGAATTCCAAGGTCACACCTCGTTCGTCAACAGTGTGGCCTGCCACCCAAAGGAAAACCTTTTTTCCAGCACAAGCGGTTTGTGTTACAAACGGTCTCTTTCCCTGCTCATATTTTTTTAGATGACCGCAGTATAAGAGTCTGGGACATAGAGACAAATTCCGCAACTTTTGTGGCATGGCTGACATATCCAGGGATCACAACATGCTGGAACCACATTTCTCCTTCTTGCGTAAGTTTACCTCCAGTACCTAATGGGAGATGACCCGAATTCAGGTATTGGTTGGACAAGCAGATGGAACCATCAAATCAATTGACACACGATTGGGTGAGACAGTACAGAAAATGAACAGTGGCGCTCCTTTAAGGAGCCTTGATTCTTCTCGGGCTAATGTGGTCAACGTTGGTGCCGCAGCAGGGAATCGAATGTAAAATTAACCTCGCATTTAAAACTATCTCATACAAAACTCAGAGTCCTCTGGGATACACGAATCGTAGGCAACCCAGTGGCTACAAAACACACAACATCACAACCATCCTTATTCAGGTACATACAAACCAAAACCACAAAGTTCTAAACTTCTTTTATCTTGAAGGTGGTCACTTGCAAGCTCAAATATCTTCGCAACTTGCGCCAACGGGAACTTTTTCATGTGGGATGCGGACCACATTGACATTGCACCCCACTCGCACACAATTGAGACTTCCCCCCGCTTTTCCGGCTTGTCCTGGCTGCACGGCCGGCACGTTTGTGTCACTGGTGCCTCAAAGAATTTGGTTTTTTGGAAGACAATGTAATAAGCATAAACGTTTATTGCACAAAACAAAGCTAATGAATGTGCTTATGGCAGTGTTTCAAAAGTGTGTGAAGAAGACGGGTTATGACATGGCAAAGTCCATTTCGTCAGTCATCCCACTTGAGGGTGCCCACAACAAGAAAACGCGAGGGTAAATCTCCAGGACACGGGGCCAGTACTGTGATCGTGCGTCTCTCAAAGTCAATGTCATTGCTGTTGTTTTGTTGTGTGGTTTTAGTGTTGTTGCTTTGTGCTTGTGGTTTTGCTGGATGACAAATATGGGTGAAGCAGGCGTGGAGGGAAAGGTACGGTACATACACGTAGAGGAAGCCAGCTACGTTCGATGTTAGAAGTGCAGAAGGGTCGGTACACATCACAACTCCAAGTAGGGAGTGCACAAGCTCCGATGTCGGGGTAACTTCGACTAGCCTTACGGGGTCTTGTGAAGGTGCTTGTCCAATGGGGAGTGCAGATGGCGGTGCTGCTGGCCCTCCTCCAATGCGGAAAAGAGTTACGTCACTAACCGTACCCAAGTGAGGTTAGAAGCAGTCTGGGACATGCAAAAAAAAACCTGAAGTTGAGGATAGTAGAATGCGGACACAAATCACCATTAACCCCGTAGTAGTATTCTTTGATTCTGTTTCCTCTGGCCTTTCTCCGTTCTGTTGTATTTCTACTAACAACCTGAGCACAGCGGTTTGTGATTGGCAAAGGAATGGATGCACTTACCCCACCAGATTTTGGAATTTTCATCACACTGACGGTGCTAGACTGGGGAGGATATCTAACAGATATATCATGGAAAAGACGCTCATCTTCAATAACGGCAATGATATCTGGTCTGAAAGTATCTGATGTGTGTTGGTGACTGCTGTTCCGGACGGGAAAGTACCAAAGTCCTGAAATAGTATTGCTTCGCCTTCATCGTCAATCCAACCACAGGTGTTAACAATAATCCCAGAATGGCGAACTAAACGGAATAAGCGAGCGAAGACTGGATAAGGTTACCGATTGGATCTGCTTTGAATTTTTCATCCACAGCTCTTGCCAAGTTGGTAACACATTGTTTGTATAGAACTGGATTCTTTTCTGAGGAAAGATTTCCGTAGTAGTAAGCTATTGGAGGAGTACTGCAACCAGAGCCACTTAGACCTTCAGATGGGTGTGGCGGCTTTTCGACCCCAACAGCTGCTACAACACCAGGTACCTAAAGGTTCACACCATCAGTTAGATTCCATGAGTGAAAAAACTAACACATACTGTTATTGAACCTTGACCGACATCGAGATCAACAAAAATTGGCATGTGGCCTAGTCTTGTAGCATATGCCAGTAGAATTCTAGTTATTGTACTTTTTCCACAGTCCACTGGCCCACACAAAAAAATCTGTTTACAATCTTAGAATATGTAAATCAAGAAGGGGGTTAGGAAACAAAATAAAAAGCGCATAAGCTTATAAGATATGCCACTAGACAGACACAGCATTTCCAAACACAGATACAGACTCAGCACTCTTTCCACACCGTACCGTTGGGCCGCGAGCACTGCCGCCCTGCGGTTCATCAAACGGCGTTGGGCGGCCGACCATCGCGCCCGAAATGGCGGCGTCGGCGTCCCTGGCCCTGAGCCTCAGCGCCTCGAGCTTCGAGTGCAGCACCGCGTAGGCCGGCATCGGCGTGTCGCCCGCGACGTAGGCGTGGCTCGCGGCGCCGCGGAGCTGCAGGCTGCAGCCGCGCCACGTGAAGACCGCGCACTTGGCGCCCGGCGTGAAGTGGTACTCGCCGCGCGGCGCCAGCTCCGTGCCGAAGCACTCGCACGAGCCCGACACCACCGTAAGCGTGGCGCCGCCGCCCTCCCAGTCGACTTGGAATCGCAGCTACATTCAAATGGTTTTTGTGTTTGTGGTGAGATAGTTGTGGTTGGTGGTGGTGGGATGGCTGGCGGTTGGTTTTGTTTTGTTTTGTTTTGTTTTGTTTTGTTTTGTTTTGTTTGGGTTGCCATGTGGCACTGCATCAGCGTTGCTGTTTGTTTGTTTGTTGGTTGGTTGGTTGGTTGGTTGGTTGGTTGGTTGGTTGGTTGGTTGGTTGGTTGGTTGGTTGAGTGGTTGTGACCTGGAAGGAGGGGGCGGCAGCACCTCTTTTTCAGCAGCTAGGTCCCAAATCCGTGGCGTGGACGAAGACGAGGAAGTGGCCGTGGGAGTTGCCGTATCCATCACTACAAACTGCGATCTATTATCTTCTCCGAGGTTCCTTTGATCATCATACTCGACTGAGGACTCTGTCGAGTCCAGGACGACGTAGGTCAACATCAGGCTACCAGCACTTCAAGCCATTGACAGAACACAGGAGTCCCTCTTTTGGAGCACCCAAGCCCTGATGGACCAGTATCTCGAACGTTGTATTGTGAATACACCCACAAACCTCCTTCCATCTGGTTTTAAGCCTGGCTCCAAATAAAAAAAAGCAAAAAGTGTTTCCATTGTGATTGTTCTGGTGAAAACAAAGAGGATGTGCATTTTCCATAGTGTTGTGGGCAGGATACAAAATTGTACAGTTTTTGGGTTCGTGGGTAAATCAGTCGTCTATTAGAAGGTATGATAGTATGTTGATAAGATCGTTGTGGAACAGTGCCGCCATGTGTGCACCTGGCAGAAAAAGTACAACATTAGATAATTCGAAGGCAGTGCCGGGGAAAGTACCTTCTCGTACAAGGTCCACAAGGTTGGAAGGTGTGACACAGGACATCTCTGCTGAGGCGTACTTGAGCTCCGTATCTACGCGGAGGTACTTGATTCGGGGGTGAGAGGCAACCTCGGACATTACAAGGGAGGAGGCGTGGCTTGATGCCAGAAGAAGAGCGTTGATAAGAGGCTGAATCCACTGTACAACTCCCCACTTGTTAACCTTGGTGGATTCGAGTGTATCAGGGGGTGCAGTGCCCGTTCCGAGCGAAAGTACCACGTAGTGAGTAGCCTTGGGGTACTTCACCTTGGCGGAGCTTTTAAAAACATAATTAACGGGAATTCTAGAAAGTAAGCAACAGACACCTGTATGCAGCAAGCACAGGATTGTTGCATCCAATTCCACCGTCGATGTGTGTATGGCCAGTTATGGGGTCTTGTTGCGGTTTAAAGTATGTAGGGGCCGATGATGTCATGCGGCACAGTACAAGCTTTTCCATTTCGGCATCTTCTTCCTCCCAACTTTTCCAAAATTTCATTTGGTTCATAGTCATGTCAAATGAAGTGATAAGAACATTGGTGGTCACGTTTCCAAACTTGTGGTGATTCGGTCCCATAAGTTCAAGCATCTTAGTCTCCAAAGGTTGGTGCTTAAACTGTGGTCCAAGTAGTACACTACCTCTAGGAGTAAACACGAGAGGCCCACAATCCGTGTACAAGGAAAGTGCATCAGCAGCACTGAGGTGTGGATCCGGGTGTGTAAGCATACAGGCAAGCAGTCCTCCCGTACTTGTACCAGCAATAATGTCAAACAAATCGCTGATGCGTTTCCCTGTGTAATATTCTATCAAGGCCAGAATAATCCCAGGAATAATTCCTCGAATTCCACCTCCGTCAATGGAAAGAATGCGAACAGTATTGCGCCGTTCCCAAGGACATGAACCCAAAGTAGGCTTTTGACAACGGGTTAGTGCACAATAAAGGTTACAAATTAGAAGAGCACCAGAGGATCCCATGTGATGCGAATATGTAATAGTCCTTTCCGCTTATGCTTAAGTAGCAACCATTCATCAACATCAACTCCAGGTTCAGCGGTAAATTCACACTCTCTGGATTAGGAAAAAAAGTGGGTCAAGATAATAATTTCTGGGATGCAAACCCTTCAAAATCATCCTGGACCCCGAGTGGATAATTTTTGGTGAGAAGAACAAGGGTAGAACAGAAGGTACCGCGGAAACTGTATCTCGATCCCACACTTTAAATCTCAAGTCCATGGTCTTTGCTGGGTGGCAGAACAGTTGAAACTCGGTGTTCCATACAGGCTCAAGTGTTTTCGGAATTACGTGAGTCATTAGTCCTCTGTCTGACCGGGATTTCTATCTGGAATTTACATTCTTAATCTATTTTGAGTGACAATACCTGGAAACTTGGAATAAGAACCTCAGTGTATCTATTAGAAAGATGGTTTTGGTGAATAATTAATAAATTGCAACAAGCAAAAACTCAACGGGTCGGAAGTTCCTGTTGTGTCCATGGGTACCAGGTCAGATGCTTCCACAATTGTGAGGGTAAATAGGCACGGCTTACGAGGTGTTGGTGGAAGAAGTACAGGCTCAGGTGTTATGTGGGTCACAGCTGCAGCGACAGAAGCAACAGCCGTTACGGCATCAGTGGAAGCAATGGCCGCTGAAGCCACAAAAGCGGCCATTGTATCAAACTTCGAGGCTTTTAAATGATCTCTCCTTCTTTTATTGGTTAAAGCCTCTACAGCCGTCGCTGTAGCAGATGCCGTCATTGAAGACGAGGCACAAGCAGCAAGCAATTCTGCTTCCAAGAGCGATAGTGGTGAATCAGATGGAGGAAGAGATGATTCTGTGGTAGACAACCCGGACGGTTTCATTTCTGGGGAGCCTGCCTTTTTCTCCCTGCCCAAATTAGGTGAAGACGCAGACCGTTTATCACGCTGCTTGGAAAGATGACTATGAGGAGTTTTGTGTTTTGTGGGCTCCTCCGGTGTGGGTTGTAGGGTGGAATCATCTTGGGAGCTTCTTTGCTCCGCAGGAATTTTTTCAGTGCCCTCGCCCGCGTTGTCACCCGGTTCCTTTTCCTTTGTTTCCAGGGCTTGGTCACTTTCTGGCGGTGCGGATTTGTCTCTGTGCTTCTCCTTCCTATCCTTGCTTCTTTTGTGCGAATGCCCGCGCGACCTTTCACGCCCAGTGCCCTGCGTTTCCTCCGGTTGCGGACTCGCATCAGCGGTTGTACTCGCGGTTGTAGCTGCAGCTGTCGTGGTGGGCGCGCCGGCGCCGTCAATTTGGGAGCTGCCACCGGTTGCCTTTTCCTTTTCCTCGGTTGGTGCGGCCGACTCGCTCTGGTCCCGTTGCTCTGCGGCAGGTTCGCCCTCCTTGGCCCGCGAGCGGTGCCTGTGGCGGTGACGTTCGCGCGGGGTATCTGTCGAGGCCTCGCCGGTGGAGGAAGAAGGATCCGCAACAGGTGCGACGTTATTCACGGCGACCTTGTTGTCGTTGTCGTCACCGTCCATCGCGAGTCCGTTCGGCCGCAGGTGGTTATTGTTCTTCCTAGGAATTAACGAAAGTTCGCTTTTTTTCGTACCCCTTTCACATGTTGACATCTCCGGTATCCTTCCAGGGAACACACAACCCGAAAAGGGTTCTTAGTCGATGACGAAAGTCAGCAACAACTTTATGGTTTAGTGGTCCATGTTAGGGGTCGTCGTCAACACCAAGAAGCAATAAGAAAAGAATCGTCGAAAGCAAGCAATGTGCCGTGTTCGGCGGTTCACCAGCCTCCTCCTCCCATACTGGCGTGCTGCCCCGCGCACAAGAGAGAACGACGCACACACGAAACACCGAAACACACCCGTCTTGCCGTAAAGGAAAAAAAAAGAAATTGGGCACAAGTGAGGGATAAAAAAAAGATTGTTCTCTTCACAATTACATCCCATGTCACCAAGCCCTGCAACAAACAAAAACCAACCCAGAATTCTCTTGTGAGCCATAGATGGACCAAAACTGTTAGTACCAGGGGTTGGCATCTGTTATAATGGGTGCCAACACACAACACACTCATCTGTTGTTATTATTTATTTTGTGTGTGATTGCATCCGTTATAGTGGGTGTAACCATCTTGAATAAATATGGGAAAGAAAAAACAAAGAAAAAAAAGAAAGAAAAAACCTACCAGAAGAGCCAAAGCAGGTTCCACGTCGTCCATGGCGGCAGCACCATCCCCATCGTCGTCTAGTTCCCTTTGTTGTTCGTGTATTTTTGGTTGTGGCTTCTCCGCATCGGACCTGAATGCCTAGGCATTTAGAGGAAGGAAAAATTGACGTGGCGGTTATTTTCCTGCAGTTGCTCCCAAGAATAGACACTGGATATTGATCGGTCTGCTCTAGTTTCTTGGTCAGACCAGTGCTCCCAGAGGAGAGTTTTTGGGATTTGCCCAACCTCTGAGAGCCCGTTGGATGAGAAATAGCCCTCAGGAAGACCTCACCTGAACCAGTCAGATGATCAAATCACATCAATTCTTTGCAGGACATTCTTCATCCTAATCCGTGCGGGAGCCCGCGTCCTATCCTAATCTCGAGTAATCTTCCAGCAGAACCATTCAAATTTCATGAAGTCATTATTGAATTGTGATTTATGAAGAAAGAAGGGTTTTTCTCCCCCAAATTCTTTGTTATTTTTTTATTTTGGTTATCACCAAAAAAAACAACTCAGAGAACACCCCACTATTTCCATACGTTCACAGGTGGCACCACAATACGTTGTCCAAGCAAGAGTCCTTATGATGACTTTTCCTTTGGAACAATGTTCTTGGCTTGGAGTTCCTTGTCGGATGTGTTGACAGCGGCGTGGAGTGTTGGCTTGGCCGAAACTCTGTAGGCACCGACAACAACAGCGTGATCTCTCTCGTAGGGCTCCAGTGAGATTTGTTCCAGTGGTTTGAATTGCTCTTGTTGGAGTTTCTTCACCTCATTGGCAAATACCAAATCAGCTGGGGCAGTAGAGTCGATGCAATTGGCCTGGGTGTATGGTCACGTGCAAAGCCAATTAAAACAGGAACACCAACCTTGATGGAGATGATGAAATGTCCACCGTTCTTCAAGAAGTTGTGGGCGTTAATAGCAAGGATACGAGCTTGGTCGGGTTGGGCTACATCCTCAAAGATGCAATCAACCATGTCAACCAACATGCGGTACTAAACACTCTTGAGTTTGAAGAAAAACAACCAAAAAAAAAACCTTGTGTGGATGGCGGGCATCCTCAATGATGGGGATAATGTTGGTTCTCTTCTTGGCTACATTGATAAGATCTCGGCCTGATCTGTGAGAGAATTCGACGGCATAAACTACTCCGGTCTAGTATTACGTAAGGCGTTAAAAGGTAGAGGCAAGGTGTATCATACCGGACCAACAATATCTGACACGTGGCTTACAGTTGTTCCGGAGGCAGCACCAAGGTAAAGTACCTTGGAGCCGATGGTGACCCATGTATTATCAATACCACCAATAATGGCAGCAGCTAACTTGGATCGGAAGGGATTCCAGACTCTGTATTCCTTCTTCTCTCCATTCTACATAAAGTGAGATTACTGTTTGTACAGAAAGCATAAGACAACACGACACAAAACCCCCGACAAAAACAAAAACAAAAACGAAATCGAAAAGCACCTCCTCGACGGCAATACGCTTCTCTCCATAGACTGACTCCCCAGGGACAAGGTTGAGCGTGACGAGGTTGTCTTCCTTCCCCTTGGCGATGTAAATTCCCTCGTGCCTGTGCTTTACAATCACCACCTTCAAACCGCCGCCGCCCCTCCCTCCCCTGCCCCCGCGGCCACCTCTTCCGCCGCGGCCGCCGCCTCCTCGCCCGCCTCCGCGTCCTCCCCTCCCTCCGCGGTCACCGCCGCCTCCTCTGCCGCCAAATCCTCCCCTGCCGCCGCCAAATCCTCCTCTGCCGCCGCGAGGTGCTCCGCGTCCTGTGAAAAAGGGAAAAAAAGGGGGGGAAAAAAACCGACGTAAGTGAGGGCGAACAGCGTGGATGGTGTGTGGGTGTATGCGTGGCTGCAACCCGGAAAGACGACACTCACCGCTCATCTCTTGCGTGTAGCTTTATCTGATCTGCGTGGGATTGAAAACTTAATGATTATTTCTCGCTTTGCCGAGAGCCCTCAATTTGCCGCACGTCAGCAACTGCACAATTGCAAAGTAATAGATCTTGCTGGAGTTCTGTGTGGTCTTTCCATCCCAGCAGCTCTGGAAGAGGGTGAGCTGAGAGGTACATCATGCATCCTGAGGTTCTCTCAAGCAATCGTTCTCAGAGCAGCATCAGTCTCCTTTCATCAGTTACCGAAAACATCATTCCGAAAAACTCTTCTCGGATACGCTTTGAGAAATCGAGAGTTCGCCTCGCGTTTGGCCAACAATCAACAGGCCAGGGCGAAAAAGAAAGAAAAAAAAAAGAAGTCTCAGTCTCCCTTTGGCTCCCATTGACTGAGGAGGAAGCACAATGTTCGGACAGGAGGAAGACCCCGTGGGTGAAGTTTGGAGTTGGGGTTCAAACGTGACCTTCTCAACCGGCCATTTCGAGGTTGACAATGCCGGGGAATTGCTGCCAGAACAGGTTGGTGCCGCCTCACTTGTTTCTAAACAAAAAAAGAGTTTCTAAAGCACAGCCTGGTTTTGTTTTGGTTTTGCTTTGTTTTTTTAGAGGAAATTATACAGTACACCAAGGTATGTTACCAGTTTGGAAGGGGACTCTATTATAATGGTTGCATGTGGCCAAGGTAACAGCTCAATTTGATTGTATGATCCCACTTTTAAAACCCAAAAGGCCACACTATGGCACTAACCACTGGTCTTCAACTTTGGGCATGGGGGAAAAATGATTTTGGGCAACTTGGTCTTGGTGACAAGGCATCCTGCTCTTTGATGTTCTAATTGTAGTTTTAACTTTAACTCAAACACACACAAAAAAAGAGACTACAAATTGTCCCCAGACGAGTTACATCTCTCACAGAACAAATTTCTATGGCGGCATGTGGCTTGAACCACACAATTGCACTTACCACAACAGGCAATGTGTATACCTGGGGTGAAGGTCGTTTTGGTCGATTGGGTCATGGACCCACAATGTTGGATGACCTACCATCACCACTTCAGGTAGCTTCCTTGCCAGCTGCAAAAGGAGTATTTGCTGGAGGCAACCAGACAGCAATTATTACGGAAGATGGAACGCTTTTCACGTGGGGGTGGAATGGAAATGGGTAATGGCCCTTCACCAGTGTAACCCATCTTAATTTGTATCAGGCAACTAGGATTGGGGTAGGACTCTGTTTCATTTGTTAAAACGTAAACATAACTTTTATGAGAAAGAATGCACGTCACCTCATAGATTCACAATTATTTTTTTCTAGGTTTACAAATGACATCCTTTCTGGTGTACCTATACCAACTCAAGTCGGTGAAACAAACCGGCGTCTAATTGACTACATTGATCGGCACGCTATCCGAGAAGGTGAAGGTATGCAAAAATAGCTTTTAGCATTGAAACCTTTATCACTGACAATAGCAACCCGCCTTCACTAGTATCTCGAATTGGAAATCAATGGGAACTTCTAATTAGTACTGTTCGCTCTACTCTTTTGGGGCTCCAAGATAGAGCTGCACGGGAGCTCAGTAGACTTTTTCAAAGGACTGACAATGCAGTAAAGGAAGAACAAATCAAGTTAATTCAAGATGTTGCAAAGAATGGTGGTCGTGACGAGTCAACATCACGGTTGCTTGAACTTTTGGTTCAGGCTTTCCATGAGCTTGACTTGTACAAACTTGTAGAGAGTGAAGGTCGGGGGACTGATGTATGAGCCTGGGAGTTTTGCTCTTCCCTAATTTTGCTCAGACAGCATTTGTAAAAATAGCCATTGGTGAAAGACACATGGTTGGTATTACACCAGAGAAAAAATTATACACTTGGGGTGAGTTGCTCTTTCGCCGTTCTTTACAATGACTTACATGACAAAGGCTGCAACGGCCATGGGCAACTAGGAAGACTTACTGAGGGCAACCGAGATTCATTGAAACCAGCCCAAATAGAGAACTTTCCTGAAGTTACTGATGTGCGATTAAATGCTCTTTTGCCAGCAACCCATATGCATTAGGTGTCGTGTGGAATGGCACACACTGTTGCCATTTCTAATGGCGTTGTTTTTTCTTGGGGACACAAAGAAGCTGGTAGGCTTGGGTATGCTCTTCAGGCACTTTCTTTCAGTACTCATGCAACCTCAATCAGCTACGATATAACAAGCATAACTGATGAGAGAAAACCTCGGCAAGTCCCTGGGGTTACGGGCGCCGCCATTCAAGTTAGCTGTGGAGAGCATCACACAGCTGTTTTATGTGAGGATCATACCGTCATGACGTGGTTGGTCGCTTGTCCCATTCTTTTTTGAAACTAACACCCCAAATTAAGGGGTTTTAATAACTCTGGCCAGTGCGGGTATACCATCTTCAAACTATTTTCAACTTTCATTAACATTCACAGGTACACAGTAGCCGCTGAAGAGGAATCAAGACCAGTTGGCCATCCTCCCACCACAATCGCCAGATTTTCTGGAATATCTTTCTTGAGCTCAGGTTGTGCGCATATCGTGACAATTGTCCACACCTCCGATACCTTCTGCCAGTTATGCAGAGATGGTGATTTAAAGGTAGCAACTCTGGTCCTTATGGCCTTCATTGAATCTGTTGTCTAGGCAATTAAAGAACGAGTACATAATGGCACTCAGCCAGCCCACGAGGTTGACAGAAGAGGAAGAACAGGTTCGAGGGTAGTTCCCTCAGGACCCTTCTAAGTGACTACGTTACCACTAGGGTTCTTCTATGCAATTGAATTTGGGAGGATGCCCGTTATCAATTATTTACTTGATGTTGGCTGCCAAGTAGACCCCACTGACAAGGAAGGATTCACCCCACTCCATATCGCACTTACTTCTGGGCAAAAAGATTGTGTCAAGTATAATTTCTCATTTTTATCCCTCTGCCTGACTTTTCTCCAAAGGCTTCTTCTATCTCGTAAATGCAATTTGAAGAAGAAGACTATTCGTGATGGTCATACCCCACTTCACATTGCAGCCATATCTAAGAACGTGGACATGGTTCAGTTACTGGTGATTAATGGATCGCCTCTTGACATTGTAGATTCAAGTGGCAAAACTGCTCTTGATTACTTGGATCCAAACACTGCTCAAAATATACGAAGTCTCATAGGGAGGTGCGACATTGCCGTACTGTGTGCCCCACAAGAGCAAACCTTTGCTCAAAAGTTGGCGACAAGCATAAGAAACTATGACCTGAGTGTCTGGGCCGATGATACTCCTGCCAAAGAGGTTATGGGTGGCGAGGATTCTGTCTTGTACACAAGTATTATGCACAGGCTAACCAATTCTCGTGCTGTTGTCTGGGTATTACATGCTCATCAAATATGATACAATTCCAATATAAACTAGATTGTATCAAGAAATTCCTTGAATTCTGAGAGAGCCAAGACTCAACTGTTTCTTGCCAAGCAACTGGAAAAGCCACTATTTCCAATCTGGTTTGATGTTGTTACAGACCTCCCTGGTGATGTAGAACAGATTATTTACCGAACACAATTAGTCGATTTCTCACCCGCCGTAAGTTTCGCTCTCATTCCACTCTTTTTCATAAGTAACAGGCAACCTATCAAGAAAGTGTTGTGAAACTAGTTCATGGTCTTCAATTAGCATTAGAAGGAAGGAGCGCACTCCAACAGGAATCATCTGACGAACCAACCTTGAGTGAAGCTGAAATGGAGCAACAAAAATCCAAAATGGCTACCTTCATGACTGGTAACAGCCCAAAAATCCATCATGGCATTTGCAGTTTATTTTTATTTTTTCAAACCAGAATCTCAGAAACGACCGTACCTCTTCGTGTGCTTCCATTGGTCTGATCGACGTGATGTCAATGAATTGCAAAACGCACTTGAAACACACAACTGGCTTTGCTATCCTGGCTACAACAAAGTTCATACAACACAGGTACCTCTCTCGTGACCTGGATATATGTGGAACCCACAATTTAAATCATAGGAATCCTCTGATCTCCTACTTAATGCCTCGGCCTGCCTTTTCTGTCTTTCGCAGACGTCCTGCAGTAACGCGCTTGTACGAGAACAAACAGGTTTCGCCGAAAACCACGGTGTACCTCTGGTAAGTGTCCCACAATTCACTAGATACTAAGTTCGTTCCGGCAATCTAAATAGTTTCCTGTCCAACTGGGAACCTCTCTGAGACTTGATCCCGCTATGCAATATTCACTAGCCCGCGCTCCATCATTTTTCTTCAATGGCCCACACAAAAAAGCGGCAGTGGACCAATTGCTCCACTCACTGAATCTCAGCATGTACGTGCGCAGCAGAGAGCTGGAGGAGGTTTCCCTGAGAAAACAGATAAAAAAGGTCACAGAGGATACAGCTTCCGAGAAACTGCATTTAGCACAACTGAGAGAAATTTTGGCAGAAATGGAAAGAAAGGCTGCAGAACAAAAGAAAGCTGGTGGGGGTGGTGGCTCTGTGTAAAAACAAATTAAAAAAAACCCAAATAAAATGTAACAACATGCCAACATCAAGAATTTTTATTATCCATTTTTGTCAAACGTTCTTTTTTTTGTTGTTTGTTACACCAATCCCCTGCACTCAGAACGCCAAAGTGTGGAAGGAAAAAAAAATCATAATCCTAAACAAAAAGCAATGGAAAACGAGATCTCAGAGTTAGACAGAGGAAAGGGTTGGTGGGAGAAGGTCGGGTGCTGGTGCTTTGTGGTCTTGGGTCTGCTTCACGTTTTCTCACCTAGCATTCGTTTGAGAGCTATTGTAAGAGAAAAGATACAAACTCACCTCTCAATGGATTCGGCACTTACAGCCTGAAAGGTTGCTAATGCTACTTGGCTGGGTAGCCTGTGTGCAGGTACACTGATTCTCCGGGTTGTGTTTGGAAAGGCCACAGCTAAGGAATCTAGAGTGTGCACCCTTAGCTTTGTGGGAGGGGAAAAAAGGAATTACCTTGCTGAGAGTACAAAGCAACTCGACTGGTTTTTCTACGCATACACTCGATCAGCTTTCAGGGTAATGCTGCATGCTTATTCAGCTCCAGCTGGAATTCCGACTTGCTTGCTAACTCTGGGGCTGGGCTCCTTTTTCTCTAAGTTCAGCCTGTTGCTTACTGGGCACATGCCAGTGAATGTTTTGTAAAAGGGGTGCGGTTGTGGTACTTACACCCTTCTAGGTCAATATCTTATTGATGGAATATATTTTCTTGAATATGTTGATGATTGGGTG
Source organism: Pelomyxa schiedti (assembly GCA_020536535.1). Lineage (NCBI taxonomy): Eukaryota > Evosea > Pelobiontida > Pelomyxidae > Pelomyxa > Pelomyxa schiedti. The sequence goes on from JAHLWZ010000829.1 coordinate 40,080, forward strand.
CGCTTTTACCATACCTGCAACACACTTACTATTGCTTGTGACAGTTCAGGAGGTGACATTTCTATCACATTGAATCTCTTTAATGACCCGCAGTATTTCACCACATTTCGAACTACAATTCAATGTCTTTTCCATGAGGCTCGACAGAGTCACAACAGCTGGGTCGAGAACTGGTATGTGTGCATTACTGTGTGTAACTGACAACGTAACAAGGCACGGTGTAGTTCTTTGCTTCCAGCTAGCGTGTGACTGCATAAGCCTCACGGTAAACATTATTGGGTGCTTTTGGGTGACCAAGGCAACAGTACGCGCGTGATATTCACGAGTTAGATCGCTTAATGCTCACTGTGCAGATTGCTCGATTATACGATATGGACGCAATGTTGCTGCTTAGAGATTTCGCAACCATAGGCTGGTTTTTCTTTCGCGACGCACTGAAGAGCGGAGTAATGTTGAGAGAACGACTACAACCAATACAATTATAGCCGAATGTTCTGAACACAAAAAAACTGGTACTTCGGCCACATGCGTGCGGTCTCCGAATCAGACCCAGGATACGAACCCAATACGTTATGTGCCATAAATATGCAGTGGTCTGTGAGAGTGAATTGTGGGTGGGCTCGATCAAGCCCAACGCCGCAGTGTGCGTTCTTACCGTTGATGGAAACGAAAAACAACAGCCCCTTTCGCGAATCGTTCGTTTCCGATCTCCCCTCCTGCTTGGACAGTCAGCAAAAATCAAACCAACATGAGTGACGGCGTAATCGTACAGCGCAAGAAGTCCAAGGTAACTCACATCCGAGCCCCCACGTTGTATTCGTTCTCCACTACTAGCATCAACAAACACACAACACTCACCTTGCGGCGTTACAGAACACGAGCAGCAGCAGCCCGACTACTTCCAAGTCCACTGCTACGACTTCCAGCACATCGCCGGCGGCTGCCCCGGCCCCTGCGGCGGGGAGCCGGTGGCGCACGTGGTGGGTGCGGACGGCAGCCACGCTCGTGATGCTGGGCGTGTTCTTCTTGGTGATTTACGTGGGCCACTTTGCGTGCGTGGCGCTGATTTTGCTGTGTGAGGCTCTCGTGTTCCAGGAAATCATGAACTTGGCCAACTGCTTAAGGAGACAGCACCTGAACTAGCCGGATTATCATCTGGTATGCCTACTTTTCCCCTGAACATATTGTTCATTTTGTGGCCTCCTCAAATGAATGAAGGTATGTGTTTTTTGTGGCACAGTATTTCCTCCTTGGACTTGTTCTGAAAAGCTACTTTGAAGAGCAGCTGGTTGTGTATCCCGTAATCAACATCTTGTCACACCATCACAATATCATTTGCTTCAGTCTGTACCTTGTTGGCAAGTTTTATGTCATCCTCCTTTCGCCTTGACAATAATTAGCCTTTGTTTCCTTTGTGATGAGTCTGGAAGCAAAAAAATACAAAGCACAATTTGTCCAGTATGGATGGTCACACCTCGTTGTCTTGGCTATCCTCATTCAAGCAAATTTCTGGGTTTACAATGTCTTCCAAGGGCTAATCTGGTAAGCCCATTCATTCCACCCAAGCGTACTTAAAACTAAAGGCTCATATTGCCTGCATCTTTGATAATATGCAATGATATCTGGGCTTTCATAACTGGGTTCTTCTTTGGACACACTCCTCTCATTCAGCTCAGCCCAAAGAAAACATGGGAGGGATTTATTGGCGGCTTTGTTGCTACTGTTATACTTGGTTACATATTGAGTGCCTTATTTATACATCCATGGATGATCTGTCCGAAGACGGCAAATATACATTCCACAATGTATATCTTCTAAACTGTGAACAGGATCTATTCACATGGTCAGTTCAGTGTGAAATGTCTCCTATATTCTCATTGCACCATTATGCTCTCCCAGCGTTCTTGATTAAGGCCTTTTCATTTGTAAGCCTCTCTTTCTCCTATCCCTAAATTGAAGTACTTCAGGTTGGTCTGAACTGGACTCACTTGGTTTGTTATCCCTTCCAACTACATACGTTCCTTATGGCAATTTTCGGGTATGAAAATGCCAACACAGAGTGCCTCCATTTAATTAAGTCCCAGGTCCCTTGTTGCTCCCTATGGTGGTTTCTTTGCCAGTGGCTTCAAACGCGCTTTCAAAATCAAGGTGACTTATTCATGTCTCATGCGATCCCTAATGAGTCTCATTTTTTTTTTGTTTTTTTTAACTCAGGACTTTGATGAGAAGATTCCCGGGCACGGCGGTGTTACAGACCGCATGGATTGCATGTTCCTAATGGGAACATTCTCCTATCTGTATCTGACCACCTTCATTCTGACTCCAGACACAGTGATGACAGTGTTCTCCAAAGTATTATTCCCGTTCCTGTTACAATTCAGGCACTTCTTTTTCTCACCACCGTGCTTTCCTATTATAGGCCATGGCACTCGGAGACGTTGAGCAAGTTCAGCTTTACGAAAAACTCCACGGTCTTCTTGTTACAAAGGGGCTCTTGGCGTAATCCTCACCTCCAACTTGGTACCCCAAGTTAGCATAAGAATGCTTTTAAACAACACGTTCCTTGCTTTTTCGCCACATTGGGGTGCAGGAGATGAAGGGCGCCGCGTCGAACTTCGCGAATTTGGCTGCGGCACTTGCGCCCGACAGCGAACGAGGTACAGCACTGCGCGACGCCCTGCGGGTGTTGGGCGGCGACGGTGACGCAACAGCAACTGCGGCCGCTGCGCCCTGCTTGTCGCTGGCCACAGTGTCGAGGTGCCACGCCGCCGCGACCAAGTTGGCGCAGGTGGTGACGGCGGCGGCCGAGGCGCCGGAGAGGCCCGTGCCGGTTACCTTAAGCAAGGCGATTGTGGGAGCGGGCACGAGGGCACTGTGCATTGAGGCCGTTGCTAACAGCTTGACCCAGGTCCAATTCATTTCAAGGAAAAAGGGTGTGTGGAGGCTACTCTCAAACATTTTTTTTTTATTTGCTCATTATGTTGATGTGTGACACATGATTAGAATTCACAGAGGAGGTGCTGAGAGAAATGATGAGGTGTTTCGTTGTGAAGTGCGAGTACCTGTCAATGCAACTGACAGACTCATGGGATACAATCAAAATCGAGCCCCATGTCTCAGTGGTAAACTAAACAAGAATTTGCTATTGTCATACTTTGGCGAGGATCGAGACTAACTTGACTCTCATACATACATAAGTGCAGATTCAAAACAAAGCAGAGCACATCAAAGGACTTGTAAACAGGTCCAAGGGACTTGCCTCTGTCCGAAACAGTGATGGGCACACAGCCCTCCATTTGGCGGCAATAATTGACAGGCCTGATTGCGCCAGAATTTTGGCACAGTTCCCAGTGCCTGTTCAGGCCACCCGTGGTTCGTTACTTTGCTTATTTTCTGTTCTAACTGATTTAATTCTCTCGTGGTCGTTACATATTTTCATTGAATTGTGTTGACAGACAACAACGGGAAGACAGCCGCGATTCTTGCCGCGGAATGTGATTCACTGGAAACATTCTCCACGTTGATGGAAGAAACGATGACGGAGTCAATGATGAACACTGTGTGACAACTCCCTTATTGCTTATCAAAAAATCCCCTGATCAACGGACCGATCCGAAACAGCTTCTTTGGACTGTTGTCAAGGACTCGAGCACACGATGTTTCCAGCTCCTGGCCAATGTTCCAAACATCTTTGACACATGGCGAGGAACGCACAATGAAACACTTCTTCACGTGGCTGCACTCTTTGGGTGCAGAATGATGGTTGATAAGATCATCTCTGCCGGGTGTGTTCATTTTTGCCAATCCCACCAAATTCTCACGCGAACAAACACAGAGTTGACAGGTCAATCTGTGATTCACATGGAAACACAGCACTTCATTACGTGTCCAAATCTGGGAATGCAATGTGCCTTGGGAAGGTTCATTTCCATTTCTCATTTGGTTTTATAATCATCGTTTCTTTGATGCCGCTGATGACAACAAAACAACAGTTGATTGAACATGGGATCAATAAGGACGCACGAAATGACAGTGGAGAGACAGCCATTGTTGTTGCCGTGAAGGAAAACTCTCACATCACGCGCTTGTTCATTGACAGAGAGGTGGACTTGCTCATCCCTGACAGTGAGTAGTTATAAGTATCCTAATGTAATTATTGTGAATTAATATGCTTCTTCTTTCCCTTTCCCTCATCCCCCCTGTTACACAATGATAGATGAAGGGAACACACCACTTTCCGTGGCGATTGGGACAAACAACCTTCCCGTGGTTCAAGCACTCGTTGGTACTAACAAGATAGATCCTGAGTCCCTTAGGAAAGGGCTTAATCTTGCAGTTGGGATGGGAAACCTTCCAACCGTGGAGGCTCTTGTCGCATCCAAGGCAACTGATACCAGTATCCTCAGCAGTGGCCTCCTTTCAGCTGTGAAATACTGTGCGTGTGTGCTCACGAAGACTCTGCCCTTCCAACACACCCTTTCTGCATCCTCATCTGCCCTTCACTCATTCACACAAACCAACCCAAAAAAAAAAAAAAAAACAGGTGGAAGAAGCGATCTGACAACAGGATGCTTCCAAAATGGGATTCAAATCATGAAGTTCCTTTCGGCGAGTGGAGGTGATATCAATACAAGGGACCCAGATGGGTTCACTCCCATTTATTTAGCTGCCAGTTCTGCCTATACACCCACCCGGTCAGCCCTTGTTTCAGCTGTTCTTGATTTGTATGGCATCCTTCTTCGGTTCTTTCTTTTTCATGATAGAACAAACCCTACAGAGGAGGAAATCCAAATCAAGCAGCACCCACCGTTGCATCCTCACCACAAAATGCAGAAACACCTTTTATTGCTGTAATGAAACATTCCGATCTTGTTTGTAGTGAACTGATCTTGGGAAAAGGAGCAAAATTAACCAAGTAACCAATCATCACTACATTCATCCACCAACACTTTTTCCTCAAAAAATTTCCTCAGATATGAGGCCAACTATGGACTCTTCTCAGCAATCAGATACTGTATGCCGTCACTGCAATAACTGCTTTTCATAATTGTACAATAGGTACTCAAACTACAAGTGCCACCACACCAGAGTTATTTGAGAAATGGTTTCAAATGATGAAGACCATGGTCAACTGTGGTGCAGACATCAATTCAACTGATGACAAAGGGTGTTCTCCAATTGCCTTGGCTCTGTGCTCTTCAGAGCCCAGGATTGTCTCTGCTGTTCTTGACTTGTATGTCTGTTTTATTCAGTCTTTTTTTTTTTCCTGACCCATCTATTCCGCAAAGTGGTGCGAACCCAAATTTGCCGTCAATTCCAGTCTCCTCGTTTACGAGTGAGTCTCCTCTTATTATGGCTATTAAGCATAAAAACTCTGTGTTCTGTAATCTGCTCATGGATAAAGGAGCAACACTCAACTCGTATTTTTCACTTTATTCTTCTTCTTCTAACCGAGGAAGAACTGAAGCAAACTCCTCTGTCTCTGGGGAAACTATGCTACTACAAGCAATTAGATATCTAAAAAACCCTCGAGTTGTTGCGGAGTTGATTCGGGCTCAAGCCGATCCAAATACACCTGGGTTTCTACTCTAAGTGTTCATTGTTTGTAGTGATTCATTGTAGGGGACTGTGTAATGGCCTTCCCCTTATTGAGGCAGTAGACAACTTGGAATCATTGAGAATCCTTCTGTCTTGTCCTTCTATAGACATTGAGAAGACAGATAGCAATGGCAACACCGCTTTGTTCAAAGCTCTGGAGATGCAGCAACAAGATTGCGTGGAATTGCTGATATCAAAAGGTTGGCTACATTGATGCAACGGCTTTCTGATAACAAAAATAGGAGGCAATAAACTTACAGCGGCCCAACAAGCCCTACGCACTCGGTGTGCCAAGGCAATGGCCCTTCTTCTCAAAAAGTTTTCTTCCTCCCAGGTGAACTTCATTAACACCTCTTCTTAGTGGCTTTGATCCCAACTTTATTCTTCCAACTGGGCAATCTCTACTCAGCACCGCCATTTCTCAGTACTTCCCTGATGAAATGGTTACAGTGATACTTTCTGCTGGTGCCGATCCAATGCTTCCATCCCTGTGAGCATGTTATGTGTCATACTTTGTATAACTTTAAAAATTCAGTGATGCAACACTGGCAGCATTGGAACACAATTCCTCTTCTGATATATCTTGGTTGGTGCTTTCGAGAGTGGACAAAGACAAAGCCCTAAATTTTTGTGTAAAAACACAACAGCACAACTGTATAACGAAGTTGGTTAGCTCCAAGAGTACGCATTCTAGATATTGTTTTTCTTCTAACATAAAATTCTTTTTTCTTTTGGTTTATTTCTTATGACAGTGTTCACCTATGCAGAGTTGCTGCTTAAAGCCCTTGAAAAAGATGACGTAAATCTTCTGGAACTCTTTTTGAAATGGTTTGACTATTCTACAAATTGTTTTAACATGTTTTCCAAGTCCACTGTCACCAGATGTCCATTTCCCAGATGGCAGTACACCTCTCATTTATGCTATCAACAAACAAAACGAAAATGCGGTAAAACTTCTCTTAAAACATAGTGCCTCTGTTTCTTTTTCTGGAAGGTGTGTAATATATATACGTTTCAAGATTTTGGCTGAAGTACTTCTAGGGATGGATCAGATCCACACACAAGAGCTGAAGGTGGTACGAATAAATCTATTGCAAGAATGATCGAATCAAGTACGGACATAACATCCTTGTGCATTTCTTTTGGTGAATAACTGAACCTTACAGGTATCTTCTTGGAGGAAATAGGACCCATTATTGTTGCAGATACTGGTTCTTGGATGACCAGGTCTGGCTGGTGCGGTAGTGGCTCACCAAGAACCACGTTTCCCACTATTGTGGGACGCAAAAAGATTGACAACTTTCCACTGAGGTTCTTTGGTACGGTTTCCCTTCCCTCCTGATTTCATTTTCTCTGAAGAACCCGAAACTAATCAATTCCTTCAGTTGGTGAGGAATGTGGGGCGTGCACGAGGCCTGTATCTTTACGCAGTGTAAACAACTTTGATTGCATGGAGAGGGTGTACGGCCACATCATGGATGAAAGCGGCCGGCATCCCATAGTTCTGGCTCGAGGAGTATCCGAAGGGAAGCCACAACTCGAGAAGACAACGCAAATCATGTTCGAATCCCTTGATGTGCCGGCGCTTTTCATGGCGTCTCAGCCGACACTGGCACTTTATTCTACAGGCCGGCTAAATGGCTTGGTACTCGACTGCGGATACCAATTATCAGAAGCGGTGCCAATCTTCGAGGGCTTCCCGCTGCGGCACAACATTCAGAGACTCGAGTTTGGCGGATTTGATATCGACAACTTGTTTTTGCACTACATGCCAACGCCGAGATACTTGACTAAAGCAACGGTCATCAAAGAGCGTTATGGGTACATAGCCTCCAACCCCGCCACCGAGCACGCGGACGCCCACAATTACGAGCTTCCAGACGGCAGTATGGTGCATATTGGGCAGCAGTCCTTCGAGTTCCCCGAGGCCCTGTTCTCGCCAATCCTCGCCGGCCTAGGCTCCCCGGGAATTCACGAGATCACACACACGAGCATCCAACAATGTGATGCAGATCTGAGGCCGGAATTGCTCAGCAACATAGTTCTAGCCGGCGGAACAGCGAAATTCCGCGGACTGGCGTCACGCCTGCAAGAGGAAATATCTGCGCTAGCGACAACACGACGAAGAGTGAGTGTGAGAATGGCAACGACGCCCGATAATGATGACTGCTCACTGGCAGCGTGGGTTGGTGGGTCGATTATGGGATCGCTCCCTTCTTTACCAGAAATGTGGATGAGCAAGGAGGATTACGACGAACGTGGCCCTGCCCTGGTCCACAGGATATTCTTGTTATAATTAATTAAGGTTCTAAACCAAATGGGTTCGAACTATGCACTACTACTAAAAACCATGGTTCCCAACTTCGGTTTTTTGTGTTTTACACTTTCGAAGGTTGCAACGAAAATTTTAAATGGCTGAATAAAAGAAAACACCAGACCGCCGATCCTGAGCGACGGTAACGAAAATGACAGCGTTCCGGTCCGTTGATTATTTTATTCGGCCAAATGGCCACAGCCGAGTGTGGCGTGGAAACAATTATGAGGGTCGCGCGCCTCGTGTGGGAGTGCGTCGTGGTCCCAGGCTGGCTCACGGCCCCGCCGCACCACCCCGCGCCCCCTCCAGACTCGGACGGCGCCCACGACTACGACGGCTCGCCGCAGCGGCGCGACGACCAGGCCCGCGGCGCCGCGCTGTACAGCGTGGGCTCCGGGCTGTTCCCCCTCGCCGCGCGGGCGTGCGCCGCGGCCGCCGCGCTGTTCCCCCGCTGGTCCACGAGGGTCAGGCTCGCGTGCGCCGCCCGCGCCCGCGCCGTCTCGTGCGTGGAGTGGATCGCGGGCAGGAGGCGCAGGGAGTGGGCCGCCTCTGACGACGCATGCTGCGCTGCTCTCGCGGCACCAAGGTTATGATTGCACTGTGGGATTTCTTTTATTTTGTAGGTTTTTTTTCATGTGGAATCTGTAATTTCATTTGCGTATTATACCGTTATTGTTGTTTTCATATTTTTTTCCCTATTTTGACTCACTAAATGTAGCATAGAAATCAGAAGATGTGTTTGAGTGTGCTACTTGGCTTTCTCTGTGGTGGTCATGTGGATTTGGCTGAGAAATTGGTCGCGAGTGGTGGGTTGGGATCCAGTGAAAGGCCGTTGTTCAGGGCGGTGAGGTGGCCAGGGGCACCTGGATCAAACGAGGACATGGACATGAAGGAGAGCATCAGGGCCAGCGGCATCAGCAGCTTCCACCAGCTTTTTGGGTTCGGGGAAACTGATCCTTTCATGATCCATCTGTGCCGTGACATTGACACCAAAGTTGGGGCAGTGAAGTGGGTAATTGAGTGGGCTGGAACGAGGGAACCTTGGGAGGTTTTTCAGCTTGTGACAACTGCAATGAGGGCTGGGAATGCTGAGGTCACACAATGGCTGGTGACAACTTTCAACTTGGAGGAGAAGACGAGGGACCTAAGGATTGGGCTTGGTGGTATCTGTGGTTGCATGGAAATGGGGAGGTGCCCCATGCTGATTAGATGGTGGACTGAGACTTTCTCATTTCCTCCAGGAGAAACAAGGGACAGTAATGTACTTGGCTTTACAGTGTCCAACCCACACAGTTCGGTGGAACTATGTCAATGGGTGATGAGGAACAGGGGCCTAACAGATCTTCAACGATTCTTTTTACAAGAAGCACAGAATCCACATACGTTCAGGTGGGCCATTGAAGAATTCCACATTGTGCCAATGGAGGAACACCTCAACAATGCCTGCGAGATGATGGGTGATCTCGAAGTTGCAAAGTGGCTGGTTACTAACCAGTCTGTCAGGCCCACTCATGAGACAGTTTTAAATGCACGCTCGTCCAGGAGAGAAAATGTGGAACTCGTGAAATGGCTCTCAACGTTGGTTGCATTGACACCTGCTAATTTGCAAAAAGCACTTGGGAGATCACTGCACCGCGGCAACACAGCCATTGCGGAGTGGCTTGAAAGCAATTTTCATGTGGTCTCGTTGGTGCAATCCACGCCCGGTTGTTACGGTGCAACTCTGCTTGAAGCTTGCCAAAGTGGTCGTGAAGAACTTGTGAAGTCATTAAATTGGTTGCTGAAACACATGGGAGAGACACGAGTGGAGGGGATCACGATTGAACAATGTATCAAAAAAGCAACGAGTGCAAAAGCGCTCCTTCTGCTTCTGCAGAACTTTCCCTGCCATTCACTACAAGAAGACAGGCGATCAGCTTTACTTATACGCCATGTGCCTGGTGGTCTCCCACTGCAGTACCCCTTACTTATCCATCTCCTTGATTCATTTATACTAAATGGGGATGTTTCTGACATTCAAGCACTTTACTCTTTGGTGCACTTTACAGTGGATGACGTCTTGATTTGCATCAATCGCCATTCCTCAATTACTGCCTCTTCCAGCAAGGTTGTCAAGTGGCTTGTGTTGCGTTTTGGGGCAGTGAACTTCAACAACAAGATATCCCCACTGATTCACAACTTGCTTTTTTCTTCTCCTTGTAAGGCACACTGTGCAGAGTGGCTAATTGACACCCTTGGGGTCCCCCTGACTGAGGTGAGTTTTTTTAATCACACTGTTTTGCAACTCACTAAGTTCACACAGATTCTGAAGGTAAAAACACATTCAGTAATAAGTGTCGGCCTATCAACGTGGAAAAGGATAGTGGACAAGAACCCTTCTGTTTTTTGCACTGCAGACACAGTCAGAAAGCTATGTATGCACATTGTGACATCATCTGCAGCCATTGCACATTGGTCCATGCACAGGTGGTCACTTTCTCACGAGGAGATATGCCAATTGTGGTGCAGGGAAGCTCCTCTGGGAATTGCGCCCGACATGCAACTATGGGAGAAATTTGGGGGAAACCGTAATTGAGGCATTGGTTGGAGATTCCCATTCCACCGGGCACTTCACCCAAAACCCATTTTTTGTGCACCTTGTCCCACCACGAGATCTAATCTGTGTTGATGTTTCCCCCCTCCGCAGTTGCGTCACTGCCCTTTCGCTTTTTTAGCTTTTTTCAAAAAAAAAACCCTGTGGTAGAGTTACTCTTGGTTGGAATGAAGCTAAAAACAAACCCATAGTGACCGGCCAAAAAACATCCCCGAAAACATTTCACTTCAGAAAAAAAAAAAGAAAAAAAACAACCTTTCGGAAGCAGTGCAGCTTTTTTTTTGCTTCTCCGGAATCGATGGTACCACCAACACAACGACAACACACAACCAACAGCAAACACGATGGGGAACAACAACCACTACAGCAACTAAAACACTGCGCCCTCAACTCCACGCAACTTTTTTTTTTTTTCTTACACACATGCAACAACATGTTTTGTAACTCTCTGCTCTGCTCTCCCTTTGTTATTATCTTTCTTTTTGGTGTTTGGGGTACAATGAGGACAGGCAGCACGACGAGCAAGACAAATTGAACGATCAGGGAGCTGGGTTGGTGCCCAGGACTCAGCTGAGGAGAACGAGATGTTGTCTGAGTTCAAGGACGCCTTCGATCAAATTTTCGATGTTCACCAGCGCCATCACTTGACCAAGGCCGATTTGAGGGACTTGTTCAAAAGACATTGTGTGTCTTCTCCTGATGCTATTCTATTCTCAATGCTACTCTTTGAAATGTCTTATAGTTTATCTTTAAGCCCACACAACTAACTGTCATTGGTTCATTTTCGTTTTTTTTTCCCCAAGGAAATAGTAGTGTTTACTATTGTAGTTTTGCAATTCGTTTGAGTTAACTGTATTGGATTTGCTTCTTACAGACACAAAGGTGTGAGAGTTACTGATGAGCAAATTGAGCAAGCCTTTACGGAAGCTGATCACACTGGAGATGGTGTGATAGACTTCGCCGAATTTGCTGCTATGATGTCCAGGAGAATGAGGCAAACCAGTACCGAGGAAAAACTCATGAACGCCTTCCGTGTATGTCTCTTTTATCACCTGTATTTTTTTTTCTTACATTCTTCTCCCCAAAAAGGTGTTCGATCCTGAGAGCACCGGTTTCATTGACACCAAAGTTTTGTCCGAGGCACTTACTACCCTTGGTGACCGACTCAACCCCAAGGAGGTCGTTTTCTTTTGTTTACTTGTGTACCTCACATCATTACAGTTGAACGAGCTTCTTGCTGTTGCCGAAAATGCTGAAGGCAAGGTCAAGTATGACCTGTTCGTCAACGAAATGTTCGCCAAGAACAAGAAGTCATAAGGGTTCCCAAGAAACACCCTTTTTTCATGTCACAGTGTAGCCGGAAAAATAAACACAATCAAACAAACGAACAAAAAAAACCTATCAATCGGTGGTGTATAGCCTTATGTTTTCTTTTTCCCTTTTGTTGTTTTGAAAAATGGAAGAGAGAGACACTTATATTTTTTACATTTACTGGGACCACATAGTTTTACATGCTACTAGTATTTCTGTTATGTAGAGTATTTGGTAGTTCTGGTGATTTGGAAGGGAGTGGGTGCTGGGAACTTGTAGTGGTTGTGCCTGTGCTTGTCTTGGGGTTTTTTAGTGTATAGGTGTGCATCATTCCACACCCTTTGATATCTACATCTTGCTCGTCGAACTCAAAGGAGTCGAACACAAGCTCGTAAGTCGCCCTGTGTAGTGTCATCCCCAGAACAACCAACACAAAAGGAATAAATAACCTGGTCATTTGTATGGTATTGGGGCTGGAACTACTCTCCATGCGGGAGGCTACATTAACTGTGCTGCCAAAAATATCAAAGGTTGGTTTGACTGACGGGTCTCCAACAATTCCCTGGTAAAATTAGAGGCATCGTGATGAAAGAACAAGATTACAGCAAAAACAGGGCCAGTGTTAATTCCAACCCGAATCCTAATTTCTGTTTGCTGGAGAGAGGCTATCATGTCAAGAGCAAAGTTGACTACCTATTCACAGGAATTTCAAAAAAAAAAAATTGTCTCAACGTGGGGTGTACGTCTTTGGCTCTGGCGGAGTGAGAATTTCTTGCGTCTTTATCAAAGAGGCCTGCTGCACAAAAATAGCAGTCGCCTATTGTCTACTAAGAGTCAGTAAAACAATCCTATTCCAGTTTAAAGTTTCACCTTGATTTTTTCTATATGAGTGTACTTCTTCTTTAATAGATTATCCCTAAAATGGTGTGGGAGAGCAGTCATCTCTAGGTATCATACCATGAAGAAAACATATGGTTCAGTACTTTTATTACATATGATGGTTGTACAGAAGCGCTCCAGGGCCTGGAAGGAGTGGTTGGGAACACAATACCACAAAACAGGGGAAAAGTACGTGAACTACAAAGGAGTGTGTAAGAAAAAATGAGAAAAGGGAAGCAATTACCTGAACCACATCAGCAAACATTACAGTGGCCACAGGAACTGAAGGTGGTGAAAACACTAGGGTTTGATGACTGGAAGAAACCTGATTCCACGATATCTTGTTCGCCGTTTCTTATTCGATATGCAATCTGCCTCGGTAATACACTGAATAGAAGCTCTTCGTACATTCTTTTTTCATCTTGAAGCAACTCTTCATGTTTCTGTCCAAGAAAATTAGCTGGAAGGAAAATATTCAATATATTCAACTTGTTCTGGAGTGGTGTCACGCAAAAAAAGTGCACATCCAATTTTCCCTCCAACAGTGAATAGGCTCAGTGTAGCGTTGGCAGGAAATGCAGTTCCATCAAGTTTTTTCGCTAGTACTGAGGAAGACCAGCTTGTCTCATTGCTCCTCTCTCTTCCAATTAACCGGTGGCGCATCTTCTCCACGTTACTTTCCAGAAGAGCACATAATTTTTCAGTATTGTCATCATCCTGCAATAGAACAGAAAAGTGCTTCCCCACAACTTGAGTTGCTGCATAGCCGGTAATATGCTCCCCACTAGAGTTCATACTCTCGATGGTACCTGTACGTAGATTTCCGATTAAGGTTTAACCACATAAGGAATGGAAGACCTGCATCAGTCAACTCCAAAACAGCATCAACTGCGGCCATAATTATTGCACGGGATCTTTCCTATATTAGAGTTAAAAATGGTTGGAAAGGAACTACATACTTGTGCTTCATGAGAAAAATCTTTATCCATCAACCTCCCTTTCATGACAAAAGAAAGGAGGGATGGAACATTCTTTATTATGTGCACTGGTACCATCCCCAGCATCTGGTGTGTTGTATGCAACTCGTTTTCAACTTTTTCTATTAAAAGGTAAGAAAGTACTTGTTACAACAAAAAATTAAAAAAAATAAAAAGGAACAGAAGAAGAAGACTAAAGTTTACTCACTCATTGCAGGCTTTATTAGAAGGAAGAACAATACAAAAATGAGAGGAAGAAAGAAGGCGAAGATGTAGGCAATTTCTGTGAGATTTTAATGAAAAGAAAAAGAGCATGCACTCTGCTACTTCTGTTTGTCTCTTCGATTATCATAGGAGCTTCAGCCACATAGATCTTTTTGGAAGTACTCAGCATCGGCATAAGGTAATTGGTTTGAAGATCCTCAAAATTAAGGAAGAGGGACAAATTGAAGTTTTTCAGAAATCTCTGAACTTTATACAATTCGTGTGCCATCTATCAATGCACTGAGATGGAAGGCAATATGGAAAAAGGAACCTCTAGATATCTTCCCATGAGTTCATCTAATCCCATGCACTGAGGTTGGTCGTATTGCTCACAAAGACTATCAAACAGCAGGGAGTCTTGCTCCACTGATCTACCTACAGATCCTGGTTCTATGTTATTTGGTTCGGAGTTGATTTCCTCCACAACCTGGAAGTCCCAGAGTTTTGTTTCCAAACTTTACCCATTCATGGGCGTTACGCAATTGTGTGATTGTTGAATCGAATTCCTGCATTATTTCGTCTTTACTATGAACTGAGGAATCGTCAACAATTGCGTCTTGGATAAGTGTGAGAAGCCGTAAGCTGAGTGATCTCCGTGACCCGGCATAATTGACCTCAAGCGCGCGTCCCTTGTGTGGATTAGTTGACATATATCAACTAGCTAGTGTAACCATATAATCATTATTGGCTTCAAGTGAAAGAAAAGCAATCAACGCAATCGCAGACAAAATAACTAAAAACACAAGAAGGAATAGCATCCCAAGGGTAAAAATTGGTTTGATTTGGTGCCAACGCTGATTGGCTTCAACATCAAGGGAGTTCTTTGCTTCTAAAGATCTTGTGTCATAATGAACCTATTAAATGAGATTAGATCTCGCTTAGTCCCTAGTGATTGCCTTCTTTTGCTCAAGTTTGGCGGTAACTTTTTCACATATCTCTGATACACTGGCTTTGGGGATCTGTAGGAACAATTGATGCACCAACAAGCGCTCTCTATTCAATGAATATAGAGACGGTAGCAGTATCAGGGAAAACGCAAGCAGGGGCACAAGTGCACAAGATGAGAGGACACAGAGAGTCATGACAAAGGTGCGCGTTGTCTGAGCATGGAACCTCTCTTCATATGCTGTGACCAATCTCCATACTCCACTCCACAATCTGCATGAAGGATTACAACAATAGATTTGATCGAGGGATTACTGTAAGGCGCCATTTGAATTGACGTAAAGGAATGCTTCTTGACCTTCTTCTGCATTCGTTTCACCATTATAGAAGCCAACAGCATCAAATACTTTTGCTTTGTAGGCACTTATGAATAACCAGAGGGTGGTGTTCAACGTCTCTATCTCGTCAATGAGGGGGATGTAGTTTATTGATTGTAAATCTTGGTTATGCCAGGCCTCAAAAACAGCCTACAGAGTTGAGAAGCCAGCGGTTACTAAGGTACATACATACAGGATATGAGGTGTCATAATGAAAGAAAAGATCCTTTGCGGCACTCTCCAGTTCTAGAGTTGAGCTCACCACATCGCTGCCAAAGGTGGTCATATTGAAATTATCCAAGTAACGCATATTGGAATTGACAAGTTGCATTGTCCTGGTTCCATATGAGCCCTGTTACTTGTTATTCGAGACAAAGGATAAACAGACTCACCTGTAGCTCTGCGCTACGCATTCCGCCTGCTGTTGCAATAAGGTTAAAATCAGCTTGACGTTGTTTGAAAGCTGTTCTTGCCAAAGCAAAACTGCGTTTAAGAGTAATGTGAGGAAAAAATATAAATGGCTGCCTCAGATACCTTACGACTAGTACTACGATGGAAATAAAGTTCATAAAGTACACAGAAAAAGAAAAGCGAGAGAATGCGTGGGAGCGAAAGGAAAGCTCCAATTGATTCCGGATTTTCTCTTGTTGAGCAAGTTCATCTTGCCTAATAGGCATAAGTCTAAGAAGAGAATGAAAAAGACGAACTGAAAAGTATTGGCTTCATCAAGTGCGTTGTCAAGCATAGCATTCTCTTCTGGATCACCTACCTCAGATATGGCAAACTCTGCCACAATAGGTTGTGCTGTTGGATTGTCTTGCATCATTGGCTGATGTCTACCCAGAGTTTGTTTGGCATTATTCTGTTCTTCATGTCTTGTCTCCATGGCTTCAGCCATGGCATGGAGTTGCTGTGCCTGTACAAAATTTTGTTTCACATCTGCTAAATATTCAGCATATGCTCGAAGAACAGCAGAACTCGGTTTCTTAGGAAGAAGTTAAAAAGTAATCAGAACCAAAGATCACACCTTTTGTGCTTTTAACATGCGCTTTTGGTTTGAAATAAAAGATGTCAGAAAGGTTTGATTTAGCACTGTTCTTACTTCAAATAATTCATCACATTGTTTCTCAGTTTTTTCAAGTTTGATGACAATTCGGGATAGAGGTCGTTGCCCAACGTATTCTCCAAGAAGAAGGGTCCAAAAACTTTTGTTTTCGTGGGCTGGATGTGAGAAGTGGGTATGGGAAGGGGAACCTGTGTATGTAATACAGAGCTTTTCCATGATACTTGGCTGCAGAAATTAGTTGTCTTATTATTGTTTCTTCTGTTTGTTGCTCCTGTTCTCTTCTGATTCGATCCAGACCAAAAAGATTAAATTGTGCTGGGATAAACCACTTGGGGATCAGCTACTAACACGTTAGACGTAGAACGGTCCAATTCTACTCATTTACTTTGGAAGAGTTCTGGAGACAAAAATTGGCTACTTGCATATCCTTAGACATAATAGCTTCAGCATAGGCAAGCCACAAAGAAAAACTTTCAGGAAATTTCTTCACCCCCTTTGAAACAATTGAGAGGTGGTACAAAAAAGACTTCCTTACAAAGTGAAGGATGCCCGATTTTAGACAAGGGTCACTAAGAGAGGATTCCACACACACTGAAGCTAGCAGTACTTGCCATGAGAATGTGTATGAGGATGACTTGGGATCCGCCGTTGTTTTTGTAATAGCCATACTCCTTATAATTGTTCAGTGGAATACCAATAAATAAAACCCGTACTCCAAGTCACTAGGATCCTCAGCAAATGTAATTTTGCTCATTTTGCCAACAATGCGCCTTTGTTTTCAAATTAATTACGCTATTCAATCAAAAAATGTCAACTTGTATCTAAAGAGCACTGCAAGAAACCCAAGTGCACAGGCAACTGGAATGATGCACATGGAAGCTATAAATAAAGGCAGAACCTTGTTGATTTCAAAGTTGTATAAAATTGAAGCCACCAAAGAAAATAAAGAGCTGGAAAGGGATGAGGCTACATCAAATTGGAAGAACAAAAATACCATAAACAGCAAGAGAATACTTCTGCAGCAGTTATTTGATTTGCTAGTCTCAGACGATATGGAAGAAAAAGTAGCACAAAGGAGGAGAGAACGAGAAAGAGCACTGTCTGAGCTACAGCGGGATAAACTATGGACAGTTTAATGAAAATATCAGAGAAAGGTAAGGACACACTTGGATTTCGTATGCAAGGTAAGGTAGTAATTACAAGTGCTGTGATCTTAACTACAGTAAAAAAGACAGCTGAAATGCCTGTGTACAAGTTCCAAAAAACCCTGTGAAGATAAGACAGTACAGAAAAACAGGCTAGAACTTACTTCGAAGTACAGCCAAAATTACCAGGGAGAATAAAAAATTTTGATACTACGACTACTCCAAGTGAGATCACTCCCAACCAGCAGATTATGGCCATAGACTAATATACTTCCATTAGAATAATCATGGCAAAATATAAGAACTACGCACCAGTATAATTTTAACGTTCGCTTCTGGTGCAAATACTCCAAGAGTTCTATGCGTGCATGAGCAATGGAGACAAGTTAAGCTACATAAAAATGTAGAGAGCACCTTTTTCCCAATAAGAAGGGCATCCATGAACATAGAGCAGGAAAGATCAATATATCAGCACCACAATGGTAAAAAAAACAGAGAATTTTCTTGGAGTACTTTGGAAGGTGCATCTATTCAAGGTAAAACTGATGCACTTTGCAGTACACATATAACCTGCTTTGCGAAGTGTACGTGCATTGAGAAGCTGAAGAGTAGAAGTAGAATGAAAACAGAGGCAGTGACTGCTGCAAAGCAATACAGTGTAATAAACTTGATTGTCCCAGGAAGCCAGCGTGTGAAAATACACAAAATTTTCATGACAATAAGGAGGTCTCCTAATGATAATGAATTTACATAGAAAGAGTAATCAGAAGGAACCAGAGTTGGTATACAGCGAACTATTTGGCATTGTTGACAGGAAAACTAAACCAAGAAGCTGAAGGATTTGCAGAAGGTGGCAGAAGTTCATTACACTAGGGAAAAGGTATCAGAAAAACAATGCAAGAAAAAATATTGGCATACAGCTTGTGAGGAACATAGGAGTTCAGCTCAAAGCAAAAATTAAATAATTCCTTGACAGCTAAGTATTTAGAACAAAAACGCCCCCATGAGCTCAATAAATTAGACACATCAAGAGAAGTGCCCCAAGTTGCTGCAGAGGCAGAAACGGATTTTTCATCACTACTTTCGCTGGTTGATGTAGTTCCCGAAACAGATCTTTTTCCTAAGAATGCACTTGATGCTTGAGGTGATGTATGCGAGGGAGTAGGTGATGGGCGTTGTGATGCCACTCTTGATGCATCAGGTGATATTAATAAGGCAGGAACCTCCTGCTCTGGGGGTTCCTTTCCCTCAACATTCTGTTCCAGCGACAAAGCCGCCAAATTAGCAGTTATCATAGCAATAGGAATAGTTGAGGTTGCGGATGGTAAAGAACTGTGCCCATGACTTCCACTGTAACACGTGTCATATGATAAAAAACCAAGAAAAATCAGAAAGGAGAAAGGAAAGTAAATAGCAAGGCATACATACCTCCTGTGTCTCGCACTTCTCTGTGGAGAACTTGTTTCAGCAGAGATCCGCACACGGCGTGCAGATCTGAAAGATGGGATCTCCTCACTCGTGGATGAAACACCACTTCCAGACAATGGAGTGGCAGTTCCCACACACAAAGCATTGGTTTTTGTTGTAGTTGTGGTGGTTGTCGTTGTTGTGGTTGCGGCCGCTGCAGCAGCGGGAGAGGCCGGTAGATCCGTCATAGCGGTTTTTTGTAATAGTGTGAATTTGTTTCGACGTACAGCCCCTTTTGCAGGCAGTTCTCAGGGCCGTAGATGTTCCGGTTCCGAATTCGTTTTTATCCATCAACGGCTGATCATTACATCAACCAAGGGTTGTTCTTTGAACAACTTATTCCCCCCAACTTGTGTTCGTCCATATTGACGTTTTATTTGCTGTTCTTAAAATACTGGAGGAAACGCTTTTGCGTGGGTTGATGGAATGACAGTGGTGCCCTGCGTGCTATTTTTAAGGGCGCACGGGGAGGGGTTTACATATAATTATTAAAATACAAGTAAGTAAAAAGAGTGAAAATGCACTCTAGCGTATCAAGTGCGGTTGTTATCTCCCTCGTGTTATCTTCCGCTGTCAATGCTATGTACAGGCTGGAGACGTACTATTCTGAAACAGGTTTGTATGTGCGTTTCGTATGGCTTTGATCTGATGTAATCTTACCCAGATTGTGGAGGTGACGTAGTGTACGCATACACAGAATACGAAGACCCATGCACCTGCCCCTGGACATGTCAAGAGACAGCTGAGATTCCAGGGTACTGGGAGGACTGTGTCTGTGTTGATGATATCGACTTCGATGAGATCTTCCCCACACAACAGTGAGTCCACGTAACAAGATATGATCTGTCGTTTGACAGTTACAATTAGGTGGGTGGCTCTGGAACTCTTTGGGTCAACGCCCTGCACTGGTGATTATAAACAAGCCATTGGATTGCCAAACGACGTCTGCACTGAAATAACTGACGGCACATCGCGGAATTACGTTTGCAGTGGGACTGAAGTCGAGCTGTCAGAGTGCACCAGCACCGCATGCGACGAAGACTGCACAAATACCACAATGCCCGTTGATTCCTGTGTGGAAGTATCTGCTGGTGTTCACGAGCTCGCTTTATGTAGCACTAGCAGCGCTGCCTATGCTCTCCCCACTGTGCTCCTTATGTTCTTAGGCGCTTCGCTTTGGGTATGCCTTCGCTTTTTTTCTGTTTTGATGTTCAGCCAACCCTTTGTTGCAGGTATAACTGAGCTGCCGTTGACGTTGTTTATAGCTCACTACAACAATAAAATTTTGCATTTTTGCGACTTGTTTTGTTTAGAGCACCGAAGCTACAAGGACAGGTGATTTTGATGAAACCCTTGCTCAAAAGGTACTTCGCAAACACATCCCTTTTTCTCTGTGATGGCAGTTGTTTGGGCTTTCTGTGGCTTGTTAGTTAGAGGTATTCGAGGATTCAGTGAAGAAAAAGAACCCCGTTGCTCTTCAACTTCAAAAAAATGTTTTTTTTTTTAGCTACAAAAAATGGAGTTACTTCCGCTCTGTTTCCTATGTATCATTCATTCCTTATCTTTCGTAACTCCATTGTTCCTCACGCTTGCCCAAGAGGTTGATTGAGGATAAGGCACTCAGTGACCTCCGGAGGAGCCACTCCTGGTCTTGTGGTGCCTGCTGGAATCCGACTTGGTGTGAGGCCTCTTCTCCGAGGACGCCGGGGCGTCGTCGGCCGGCTCTGGCGACTTGGTGGACGACGCTGTCTCAGTGGCCGGGCTCGAGGCTGAACTCTTGGCCTTGCCTCCCTTTGCTTTGCTCGACGACGCCGCCGCGAGCTTCTCCTGAAGGACGTGCGTCATTTCCACGTTCTCCTCCTCCAGCCTCTCGCTGAGTACGTTGAGTTGCTCGATGAAGGGAAGCGCCGATATCTTCTCAGCCAGAGCTCCGGCGGCTTCGTTTAGGACCTCTATATCGGTGGAGCTTCCATCCAAGTACTTTTGCCACCTTTGTGTGCATTTAGTTGGGGGCTACCTTGTTTCACATGCGAGGAGAGAGTTGTACCTATGAAGGTCTTCGAGGTGTTGATCCAAGTTTCTTCGCAGCACTGCCAAGCCTCTTGTGTTGACTCTAAATTGCTCCTTGTGCTCATTCAGTTGATTCTCGGTCTTCTCCTTTTGTACAGTCTCCTTCTTGAGATTTGACTTTAATGACTCTACCTAAAAGGTATTTAGTATCCACTAGCCCCTTTGGTGGAAACGGCACCTCTGTTTCAACTTCCTGGAGATGCTCTTCCAACAAAGCTTTCTTTTCTACAAGAGATCGCGTCTTCTTTTCCTCAGTAGCGAGTTGTTCCGTCAGCACCTTTTCACCACCTTCCTTTGCTTGGACGGCTTCAGTGAGTGAAGCCACCTTGTTTTGAGCTACTATTAACTCTTCCTTGACGGCCTTGAGTTCAGCAGCGAGTTTCTTGTTTTTGGCTTGTTCAGCATCACATAACTGTTGAATGGCTTCGATCTACAAGTAAGTGTCAGTAAGGTCCTTCAAGATACAGTAGTCGTACTTGCTCAGCTAATTGATTATTCCTTTCCTCTAATGTTTGTGTTTTGGCGAGGAGATTATTTCTTTCTGCCTCCACAGCCATCAAGTTTTGCCGAAGGAGAGCTATTTCTCGTTCCTGAGTTACGAGTCAGCGAGCATCCATTCTTAAGAGCATACCTTCTCTTCCAAGACTCGTTGCTGTGCCAGGAATTGTTCACGGAGGGCAACTAATTCCTCATGGGTTGTGTCCCATTTCTTCTTCTCCTCTTCGATTTGGATGCTTTAAAGAATTATTTACAAAGTTTGCAGACTGTGAACCAAACTTGGCCTGAGCTAAATTAGCCGTAAGGTCATAATTCATCTTCACAAGCTCATCTCTGCTCTTTTTCTCCAGTTCTCCTCTCTCTGTGACCTCATCAAGTTTATTGGCGATATCGTTCATTTGTTTTTTATTGGTTATGGCCGAGTGAAACAAGCTGGTGTAGAGAGCAAGAGCTCGATCATCAACCTAAACAATATTAGAAAATCATGGGTACAAGGTTAGCCTTACAGTTCCCTCAAGAATCTCATCAATATCCAACAGTCTTGAAATACCCATTTTTCTTTCTGCATGAGTCATTACAAATTCCAACACGTCGCGGGTGTCCATCTGAGAAAGGATTACACGGCAAAGCTCAACCAAGTGATTAGTGTACAGCTAAAAGTTCCTCCCAGGTGTGTCCCAAAATATCTGGGTCATAATGGTGGCACAAGGCAGCAAAAGCGAGACCGTTTGAGAAGCTAACATAATCTCAGCAAAAGGGAATATAAAATAGGTAACAGCAAACCTGGTCCTGTAGTTGGTGATAGTAACTCCCGCGTAACTGTAAGTTTGGTGAGAAGGACAAACGCCTGTGAAAACATAAGACAAAGGAATTACCCAGCTGTTTGAGTCTTGACCCATTCCAACAGCATCTCCTCAGGACCTTAGGGCACAAGTAAGAGTTCATGAACCATCCACATAGACACGGATGCAAACCTGCTTTACCACTTCCAGTCCTTGTTGTAGAGGTAACAACTACATTCATTCGGAAACGGCGATAAAGAGTCCACAAAAGACCCAGAATGTTTCTCAAATCCTTATGAGCATCAACAATGTCTATAAGTAACGGTAAGTTTAAAACAAATGAGACTACAAAAACGCCCAATGACAAGAGCAAAAACGGCACGCTGGAAAGCATAAAAGCAACTCTAACACCAACAAGAACAAAAGGGAAAATAAACTGTACTTTCAGCAGCATATCCACATTGTGCAGTATTAATCCCGGTCTCCCTCTCCAAGTGACGGAGAGCCAAATGGCAGTTTGTTACTTTTTGAATCCTTGTTTTTGGGCTGCTATCATAGCGCTCACGCATTTTACTTCCTGTGAGAAGCTCAAAGAAGTTGATGATGAGGATTCCGTCCTCGAGGTCAGTTCGTAAGTCGGTCACTGTCATTTGACGTTTTGCAAGAGTTTGAGCCATCCATCCAGTGAAGGCCTGTTTTAATTACGGGATTGAGAATGTACGACAATGAAATATGTTTAAGGCAATGTAACCTTCTCTTGGATGATTTGCCACTACATAGAGTTAGAATGAGTGAATTCTTTGGTGTTAAGAGGTAACCTTCTCCTCTTTTCTCGTTTTAGTTGTCGTAGTTGCCTAAAGTGAGGAAACCAGAAAAGAAGAAAATTAAAAAAGTGAAAACAACCAAAGAGCCAAGAAAAAAATAATTACAAACTAGCTCGAACAGAAAGCAACAAAAAAAAGTGTCTTGAATGAATGAAAGGAAAGGTCACCATCAATTACGGCTGGGGCTTTGTTCTTCTCTTGGTTTTTTTTGTTTTTTTGTCTTGTTTTCGTTTGTTTTTTGTTTTTCTCGCGAAAAGCAAATTTCTTTTTCTGGGTCGGTGCCCGGGGTAGTGTGAAAGGAAAAAAGTTACCATAAAAAGTGTTGGATTTTTATGAACTCAATCACCGGCCACACCCAGCCACAGCCACACAACCCAACGTTTGAAGTCCCACAGCCGTCTCTTAGTAGTTAAAGCTCACCCGGATGAGCCAATTCAGGTCAGGGAACCATCTGTTCCCCGTACCCTGCTTCCGCTATGTTCGTGGTGCTACGCAGATAGTTGTGTCTTTCGGCTGCCTCTTCGCTCGAGTTACTTTCTTGGGCAAGACCTCATAAACGTGTAAAGAAAGGCGAAAGTTAAAAAGCTGAAACAAAAATCAACAGCCGGCCGTGGTTTTGGTGCTGCTGCGTAGTTACACACCGTCGGTGGTCCTTGGACTAAATGGCAGCCTCATCAGGATCTCTTCCCAACTTGGACGTGGGCTACGTTCTACACACTGCCCTGCGCCTCGAGCTCGAGAAACTTCAGCAGTACACTGACGAGCTGCAGGAAAAACAGAGGAAGTACCAGGCCAAGTTGGCTCTCCTCACTGCACACCAACTCCAAGTTGCTCCTGTTCTTTCATTTTCCTCAATGCCCGTTTCTTTACGTGTCGTTTCGTATTGATTTTTATTTTTTCTTCTCAACAAAAAGAACCAAGCGACGATATCCGAGGGCTCTAGTGCTTTGAAGAAACTTTGTGAAGAAAGGGACCCTGATGCAGGGTTTGATTTTTACTGCAGAGACCTCCCTCATGTACTTTTCTCCAGCTTTACAATAAGGCAATTAATTCACTTTATTAATACTTTACTATCTAAGGTACCAGTGAAAGCTGTGCCGGACAATCTTAACCCTTTGTTGGTAGTTGAAGGTCCCAGTGATAAAACTGAGTGGAATGGTGTTGTTTGTGCAGGAACCATTTCTACTTACCCTCGACTGTCTCCCACGGAAAAAGTAGGTGCTACATTTTTGATGAGATCCCACTCACCCAATCCCACACAGGTCGGGGATCCAATCTGCGATACCTTTGCTTTTCAAATGTTTGAAGGGCGTAGAATTGCTGTTGGTATGGTATACCTTCCTTCTCTCGTGTTTAAAATATATCTCAGCTATTGCCGATGGGTGCAATTGGGGTCCCAGTGTACGGGATGCAGCAGCAGCAGCTACAAATAAATTTGTGCAATCTCTGGTTGAACATCAAAGGTTCCAAATTTCTTGTCTCCTTTCTGCCTATTCACTGCCTCTTAGTGAAGTCGAAACAATAAGGGATGCAGGGCCAATACTTCTACGTTCAATTGCCAAAGCGCACAATGCTATCATATCCAGGCAGGGAGTTCGAATTTATGGCACAACAACTCTCCTTGGAGGATACATTTTGCCATTGGAAAATCGCAAACCGACATATGTTGACTTCCCAAAACTTACCTCTTGCTCAAATTACTAGGAAAAAAAGACAACAAAAGGAAGGAAGAAAAATTCTTCTTCTGATGAAGGATCGGCATTAACACCAGGTGGTTAAATCTCCAAGTCTTGTCCCAACTCACTTGTGACAGAGCCCCCACAACAATTTGGCTGTACTATAATTAGCGTTGGTGATTGTAAAGTATTTAGGTGGTCTGCAAGAACTCACCGCTTTATTGACGTCACGTAGGCTGTCTCAGTTAAGTTTTGTACTGAACACGTTATGTTAGAAAGGACAACCTCAGGAATGCAGCTTCAATTGATACTGCAGACCCAGGAGGGAGGCTTGGACCATTTGTTGATGACTCTCAACCAGACTTACGGAATATGTACATGCATTACACGGAATGTGACCATAACGACCTTATTCTCTTTCTGAGGTTCTTCTTTCGTTCTTATGTTTTCGTAACACAACCCAGTGATGGCGTCCACTGCAACCTCTCTCCCGAATTCCTTGGCGTTGGACCTGGTGTTCTCTGTGATCAATTTCATTCAATGTCTTGGGATGAGGCTGTTCAAGCAAATAAAAAATTGGCCCTGGAGCTTAGAGAGACATTCATGTCAGTGGCCCTTGATTTATTTTGTTATTCTGAAGTATTTAGGGCCTCGAAATTGGAAGACATTATCTTTTCTTCCAGAGCTTCTGACCCTGCATTCTTGCATGACAGCATGCTTTCTGTAGATATCACCCCCCCTTTTGTGAATGAAACCATCCTCAATTACTGCAACGAAATCACAGCCCCCAGCAGGTAAAACGAATCTACTTCCGCGAGCACCATCGCCAACCCTCACAAAATAAACAGAGCGTTCATGGAAGAGCACCCAATGCAAAAGCAACCTATAGATTACCGCCGGTACCCCGGGAAAATGGACCACGCCACATGTGTAACCATCCGCATTAACACATCCAGCGAAGCTGTAGTAACAGAAATTCCACAACCAAACCCACGCTGCACAACACCCAGTAGCACAAGCAGCAGCAGCAACAATCACACGGCCTCACGCAGCACAACCCCGGGCTCTGCTACTGCCTCTGCAACAAGGTCCTCAACTCCATCACCAACATCAACAACAGCCACGGCACTATCCAATATCAGGCCCTCCACTCCCTCTGAGGATGTTTCCACCAGGGGGACCTCTTCCCCCTCCCCATCCCACAGAAAAAGGCACTGAAACAAACACCCAACCAACAAACACAAACAACCTTGTGCTCAATTGTTGTAGGTAAAACAAAACATTCGCCAAACACGGAAACATCTCGAATCCCCCAAAAAAGAAAAAAAAAAAAAAGAACCCAGCGGACCGATCGCCGTGCCCTGCGCAAATGTGCTGCCGAGTTTGTTGTGGACTTGGGGACGACGCCCTGGTGAGGGACTTTGAGGAGTGGGTGAGGGGAGACGGAGCCGCGGCGGCGGAGACGAAGCCGCGGGGGGGAGGAGGGGGAGGCGGCAAGGGGCCGCAGGCGTGGCCCGTGTTCCGCTTCGTGTGGGGCGACGAGAACCTGGTCAGGGTGCCCACGGAGCCAGGGACCCCCGAGGACGTCGCCTTCCTGCTGGCCCACTCTGGCGGCGGTGGCGGGGGCGCCGCCGAGGCCTCCGGCGGGGGTCGCGGGACCACCCAGCAGCGGCGCAGGGGGGCCGGCGGCGGCGGGGGCGAGGAGCCCCAGCAGGCCGCGGCGGCGGTGCCCCCAAACGCGCGCGGGGCCGTGAGTTTGCTGAGGACGTTCCAGGGTGGACTGTATCCGACTTTATTGAAGATTGTCGCCCCGGTTCTGTGCCCAAAGGTGTGGTGTGTTGGGTGTAATTGTGGGTGGATAATTCTGGTGGGGACTTGATCTGAACTTCTGTCTTCATTTAGTTATGCTAAGTATTTGAACTAGGGTTGCTGCTGTCTGTGTGCATTTAAAGTCAGGTACTTTGACCCTGAGGCAATGCTCAATAACTGGAGGACCCTGGTGTGCAAATCAATTGGGGTTTTCCTTACACGAAGACTCAACTCTTCTGTTGCATTCTCTTCTGAATCGTGCACTGAGCCAGCAGCATCCAAGAACAGCCGGTCTCCACTCCACGCGTTGCCTGCAGAAGTACTCAAACTGATAATTCTGATGCTAAGGCCTGTAATTCCAAAAGAACCTCCAGTGGAAGTACTATTGCTCCCACTTGTTAGTCCTACAGCACTAGTATCTCCCATATTCCTAACTAATAATAACACCACTGTAACCCTACTTAATTTAAAACCAAAAAGGCCCACAAGGGGTTATACCATAACATACAAAAGCCTGTTGCCAAAATACTGCACTTGCAGACTGAACTGCGAAAGCAATCACAGAGTAACTAATACCTGCCTTGCGAGAAAATAGCATGAGACACTATTCCTACGTGATAGCTGAACGACCACGCCGTGCGTTTTTTGCTTTCTTATCATTTTTCTCACTCGAATTACTAATCAGTAAGCGAAAATTTTTACCTGAAAGTCGCTTCAACCCACTTGAATAAAATAAAAAAGAAAAACAAGTTCCAGTGTTGAGGGAGGTTGCTTTTTTATTTCATTCAGGAACCCACGAGTGTTATCGTATGGGTGATTGGTGGGATGTCATGTTGAGGGATGCATTCACACCAATGCATGAGGTTTTTTTCCCTAAACACAGTTGTTGGTTGTTGTCCCCAGTGGGGGAGGGGAAAAAGAAGAAACCGTTCTGAGTTGCTTTCCTTTTTCATGTAGGTACTAGAAGGACTGTGGTTGGGAAGTATGGATGCGGCAAGGGACTACAACAAACTGAAGGCTCGTGGAATAACCCACGTGTTGCAAGTCGCAGCCGAATTAAAGCCTTTGTTTCCTTCTGTTTGTACTTTACCCTATTCGCCATTTCGGCTCAGCACTCACTTGCCTTTTTTCCGGCAAATAACAGTGGCTCAAGTACCACATTATTCCCATTGACGATGATATAGAGTTAGCTCACAATTCTTTTGAACCGACCATAATCAAACACTAGGACAGACCTGGAGCGTCACTTCCCTGCAGCTTTCAACTTCATAAATGAAGGAAGAGCCAGTGGTGGCGTTCTTGTCCACTGGTATTTCTATTCTTTCTCGCTCCCCCATTTCTGAGTGAAGTTCTAACATCACTTTCATATCACCAAATTCCTGATGCTGCAGTGCTGCCGGAATTTCCCGCAGTGCAACAGTGGTTGTAATGTATTGCATGCACTCACTCCATCTTAACGTGGAAGAGGCTGTGACATATGTAAAAAGTAAGAGGAGTGTGATTTCCCCCAACGTGGGATTCCTGGCACAGCTTCAGATGCACTACACTGACTGCCTAAAGCCACACCACGCCGACCAACTCCAATACAAAATCCTCTACTATTCCATACTCCCCACTCGCATTCCATAGAATTCCACCAACCTGGGAAAAAAAAAACAAGTGCCACACTATTCACACAGTGCGTGATGGTACTGTACCCGCGAACCAGGGATTCTGGAGAGGATCTGATAGGCCTTGCGAAACAATAGTGGCATCTCGGCGTACACGAAACATCAAGTGAATCGAGATGATGAGCGGGGGCGTCGGTTCGGGCGTGGGGGTGGAAAGGGGTGGCGACTCGCAGTTGCTTCTAGGCGGCGTCGGGGGTCGCGCGGCCTCGTGCGCCTCGGTGTCCCTGGTGACCCCGCACCCGATGAACGTCGTGCTGAGGTTCCCAGTTGGCCGCAAGTTGGCAATGGCTAATGTGCACCTACCACAGGTTGGTTTGGAGTTTGTTGTTGTTTGTTGTTTGTTTGTTGTTTGTTGTTTGTTGTTTGTTGTTTGTTGGAGAATACATATACAATTAGGAGGCAGAGGCTTGTGCTACACTCCATAAGATGTTTGGTGATGAGGACATTCCTGGTAACCTTTGTCAGTTGTTGTTAGAATATCTCTCATATTTAATTCGAAGTTTATTTGGAGGAACCAATCACCAGTGCTGTACAGGCACTTTTTGAGGAAGAAGAAAAACGAGTTATCCAAGAAAAGGTTCTATCTTCTTGTGTGTACTTTTATGTTGTGGGATTCCCCTTACTTTTTTTTTTAGTATTAGATCCTAATAACTGCTTTGCACAAATCCAAGAATGGTGTACTGCCTATGAAAATGAGAACCACACCTGGTTTCTTCAAGCACATCAATCTGTATAGTACCTTTTTTCTCCATTGAAATCTCATTCACATAGGAAAACTCACACCCAAGTGCCCAGGTTGAATTTTTCCTTTTCTTATAAAAAAAAAAAAAAGCTGAACCTCTTCAACCCATAGCAATTTTCGGAAGCATCTTATTCTACATTTTTGTATGTGGCCTCTGATGCTTCAACCCTAAATGCTATCATTGTCTTGGAAGACAATTACTGGTTAAAAAACTTTCCTACTGTAGCAATTTTATGATTTTGAACACAGTTTGGAACTTTCTGTGTTGCGAGACAATAGAAAAGTGGCCATTGAAGGGATGCAAAAAAGGTAATGTTCTCTTCACTCAGGTCTGAATGTTTAGTACACCACAAATCGCCCCTACAACATTAGTGTAGCCAACGTATGCACTATTCAATAACAGACAACTGACAGAGATGGAGGCAGCTGTCGCAGGAAGGCAGCATATGTTAATGCAATCCAATAAGAATGTTCCTGACACAATTCCCTTGGTGGTTGCACGGCATGTGAGAGAAGTTGAAGGTATTTTAAATTATCTTTTATTTTGAATTAATCCACTAGACTAGAGGCTGAAAACGAATGGACAAGAAAGGTAGAAGCCAATTACATTGTATTTGAAAGACGAGAATAAAACCCTTGTGTACAGGAAGAATCACTTCTTTCTCGGCGCCGTGTTGAATACTGGTTGAATTTTACCCCTTCACTACCTCAATTTAACCGAGGTTACAGGGAAATGGTTGCCGATTTGTATAAAAAATCTCATGCAAGAGCTCCTTCGGGGGAAACAGTATGTAAGCCGAGTTCATATTTAAAGTAACACCTGGCAGGTACAGGATACCCCCAAATCTGCATCCACTCTCAGACGTTTTCAAAAATCGTGAGTATTCACTCATCTAATCACCAACGGGTTAAAAATAAACAGACCATCCCCAGATGTACCACCTGACTGCAAACCTTTATTACACTCATACAATATGTTTATCGGTCAACAACAATTCAAAGTATGAAGTCTTCTGTATTCACTACTTTAGCTCACCCCAAGTTAGGTGTGTTACACATTTCGACTCCTTGTGGGATCAGTGGCAGAGCTGCTTACTTCACAGTGGTCATGCAGCCGTCATCGCCCATCAGCAAGAAGCTCAGATACAACTATAATTACTACATCCCCCATGTCTTCTCTTGGTGATCCCCAGAGAAGACGTGAAAACACTCTCCGCAGCCTTTATTCTTCTTCACTCACTGCTGCTTTGATACCTGCTAGTTCACTAGTGACTCGCTTATCACCTCTTCAAGAAGGTATAAACCAACAGTATTTCACTGTTCTAATAATTTCCAGTGGTTGTAAAGCAATGCTCACTTGCACATGAATTCCACTTCGAGTCTGTTCAACTCCAACTGCAACGGGTTGCCCGGGATATGTCTGTACCATTAACAAGGCAAGTCACCACAGAGGAAGCCACACCAAACACCGGTTCATCCAACTCCACTTCACCACCATCTGCACCAGCCTTCCACCACTTGCCGGCAAATTCCACACCAAACCCACCACGACTCAGGCCCGGTGATTTCTTTGTTACAAGGCACTCCAACCTTCTTGACGTGCATCTAGTTTTTCATCTGCATGTTGGAAACAGTACCCGCTCTCGGCCTCTTTCTTTTTATTCAAACTAACTCAAGTTTCTTACTGCAAAACTAGTTACAGAATGGGGAGTGAGTTCTGTGAACGAAGAGGAGGGACCACTTTCATGGCTATCTAGCATCATTGGTGCCTGTGGAAACTATGACGTGTCACATTTAATTCTTCCGGTCTTTTTCTGTGAACCACCGCAGGACACACCAGACTCAGTCCTTATCAAACAGGTATAGATTTCTATTATTGCAGATTGGATACTTACCATCCCCAGGTTGAAGCTGTAATAAGACATGTAAAAGGCGTTCTAGCAAGCACCACTATGAATGTAAAGAGTGTTACTTTTGTCCTCTCTGAAAGATTCACACCCCAAATGATGCAAAGCCTATCACACATTTTCTAAGCCTGATGGTAGACAAAAAAAGTGTTTTTCGCACGTTTTGAGAGTCCATCCTTCTTGGATTTTTCGTGAAAGTAAATCTCAGAGACCCGAAAGCAAATTTCATTGAATAAGTAACAGGGATGGCAAGCACAACTCAGGCCGCAACATTCTCGTTCGTGCAGGAGACTTTACTGTTTTATTTAAGTACTTCTCTCACTTTTTTTTTGATTGCTCTAAAGCAAACAAAAACAAGATGGCAAGAGGGTAGAACTGTTAGCAAGCGAAATAGACCCAAATCAGACTCTCGCCGAGTTTGTACGAGGTTTGTTGTTTTTTTTGGTTTTTTTTTTTGTTTTTTTTTACTTCGTTTTTATGAAATTTTGTGTAAACAAAAACAAATAGGTACCCAACCAGTGTTACTTTCACTTTTCCTGAACTTAGTGTTTCTACCCTTTTATAATTCAAGGGCGAGGACTCAGTGGTACTAAAATTGGGTGCTCTGAAGGTGGATGTGGCGCCTGTACTGTAATGATTTCTTCCTGGGTACCAGAGACCAACGCAGTAGAGTATGTATAACTAAAACAAACCACCCATGTCTCACTCCCCTCACTCGTCTGACACTATACTCCCCAGGCATCGTAGCGTGGCTGCCTGCCTGCTCCCTCTCGCATATGTCGACCACATGCTCGTTACCACAGTGGAGGGAATAGCACCGGCCATCGGAATGCACCCAATCCAGCAGCACATTGCGGCCAAGCATGGTACCCAGTGTGGGTACTGTACCCCAGGTGTCGTTATGAGCGTTTACAGCACTGCTATGAGAAATCCTAGCCTATCGATGAGTGATGTCGAACAGTGCCTCGACGGAAATCTATGTCGTTGCACTGGATACAGGTAGAAAATATGGCAATGTTTCTTTCCCACTAAGAAATTATGTTGAGGTCCATTCTTGAAGCGGCACGTTCAATTGCCGTAGATTACACTCCATCCAGCGACGGTAAACTCTCCAAGGCTGCAGCTGTAACCCCTGTGTGTGCACGCACCTTTGTGCAAAATGCTGTCACTTTCCCCGATGAGCTGCGGCAACCCCTGCGCCCCTTGCGTCTCATTGGTAAGTCTGCGGCCTGGTATCGACCTGTTGCTTTATCGGAGCTTCTTGATTTGAAGTGCGCTGTACCCAATGCTGAGGTTGTTGCTGGAAAGCACTCTTTCCCAGAGCACGCACTAGAAAAACCACAAGTGATATCAGGAAATACAGAGATTGGGTACGTTTTTTTTCACACAATGTTTTGGAGAACTCAGAATAGTGCAGGTACCAAGCACGTTACCATCCACGACCTCCTGGAAGTTACCAGTCGTTCGTTTCTACAACGGCAATCCCCGAGCTCAAGGCTGTGAAGTGGACTGAGCAAGGAGTCTCTGTTGGTGCAGGAACAACCATCAATGGGCTTATTAAAACACTTAAGAACCCCAGTCCTTCCATAGGGACCCCAAATGTTCATCAGCAGGAAGGGTTCAGTGCAATTTGCCATTTACTGCAGTACTTTGCAAATAATCAAGTCAGGGACATGGGAACCATTGGAGGAAGTTTGGTAACCTGCGACCCTCTGTCTGACCTCTATCCCGCTCTGATAGCTATGGTTAGCACTGCATATTTTTTTAATTCTCATTTTGTACATGTAGAACTCTGTGGTACGTCTGGCATCAAAAGCAGGCCAAAGAGAACTGCTGTTGGACGACTTTGTTCTAGGCGAGAATAAAACTGCTCTAAAGCCTGATGAAGTTGTAATGTCTGTCTGTATGTACACTTGAATCCAATAGCCTCGTTTTTACCTGTTTTATCATAGTTATTCCCTTTTCCCAAGAGAACGAATTCGTTGAAACATTCAAGGAATCAAAGAGGCGTGTCGATGCTCAAGCCATGGTGAATGGTGGATTTAGAGCACGTTTGCAGCAGAGAGAAGGAAAGTGGTGCGTTGAGAAATGTGTTCTTGCTGTTGGTGCTCTGGGCTCAAGAGCAGGTTAGTCCCAGCTTCATTAGACTTATGCCCACCAAAACCCTCACCCAGGACTCAGAATGAAATCCACAGAATCTTTTCTTGAAGGAAAAGAAATATCCCTTGAAACTCTCTCCAGTACCAGTGCTGTAATGCAAGAAGAGCTCAAGGCCTCTGTTGTGCATTCTCGCGGAGCAGCTGCTTACCGTGTCTCTGTGGCATGCTCAATGCTGTGCCGATTCTTTGCCTCCATTGCGGCAAAAAAAGGCATTACTGATGTGGCTGAAAGGTTACACTCGGCTTTACCTGATTACTCACATCCGGTTCACACTGGAACCCAAGACTACGCCGATCCGTATGGGTGTTGTTTTTTTCCCACTCATCTCTTATTCTATGAGCTAGTTCACCAGGAAGCAGTGTGGGCTCACCAGTGCCACACATGGCTGCTGAAAAACATGCCAAGGGCACTGCCGAGTTTGTTGCAGACATTCCAATTCCTCAGGGGTGCTTATATGCGGCCTACACTCTAAGCAAGAGAGCACATGCCCGAATCTTGAGAATCGACAAGTCAACTGCCCTTGCCGTTCCTGGCGTTGTTGCCGTTATTGATGCTTCTGATATCCCTGGGATTAATTTACTTGGATCAATTGCCACGGACGAAGAAGTACTAGCAAGCAAGGAGGTTGTGTTTTACGCCCAACCAGTCGCTATCGTAGTTGCCGAGTCTCACCATGCTGCGCACACTGCAGCCCTTCAGGTTTTTTTTGTTTCCTCCATTCCGCTCTATTAAAAAGCTTACAGGTGAACGTTACATATGAAGACTTAGCATCAATACAAACGATTGAAGAAGCTGTGGCATCAAACTCGTTTTTGTGTGAAGAAAAGCTACTAGAAAAGGGAAATGCTAATGATGTATTCAAGTCGTGGCCAGCGGACCAAATAGTGTCTGGAACCATACGCAGTGGAGGTCCTTCCACACTTTATCGCTACTACCTCCCACACCACTTTTAGGGCAAGAGCATTTCTACATCGAGCCACAGGCGGCGCTTGTTGTTCCATCTTCTGGGAATTATCTTGTACGAGTTACCTCCCAAAATCCAAGTAAGATGCAGCGTGCAGTTGCAAGTGTTCTTGGAATTCCAGCGAACAGGGTGGAGAGTAGGATGGAGCGGATTGGGGGCGGGTTTGGTGGAAAGCAGGATAGACCACAATTCCTTGCTGCTGCATGTGCGTTAGCCTCACATATCACCGAAAGACCTGTGAAGATGGTCCTTGAAAGAGATCAGGACATGCAAATAACAGGACAAAGACATGAATTCAAAACGTGTGCCATTTCCTTATTTCACTGAAAACTGTATCT
Organism: Pelomyxa schiedti; assembly: GCA_020536535.1. Taxonomy (NCBI): domain Eukaryota; phylum Evosea; order Pelobiontida; family Pelomyxidae; genus Pelomyxa; species Pelomyxa schiedti. The sequence goes on from JAHLWZ010000829.1 coordinate 74,396, forward strand.
GAAACAGTTAACATGTAGGGACTACAAAGTAGCTTACTCTCGTGATGGAACCATAGAAGCAGTTTCTCTGGAGATGTACTCCAATGGCGGTTGCAGTTTGGATCTCAGCCCTGCTGTGATGGAAGTGGCCATGTTTGCATTTGATTGCTGTTACCGGTTCCCAGCAATCAGGATAACAGGGAAATGCTGCCGTACCCACCGCGTTTCCTGCACAGCCTATCGTGGCTTTGGGAAGCCACAGGCGATGGTTGTGACAGAGGGAGTTATTGACCGTGTTGCACGTGCCTGTGGCATAGCTGTGCAAAATGTGAGGGACGCAAACGTTCTGAGGATGGGGGACAAGCTCACAGATGGCACGCCAGTTGAGGAGCAGTTCTTTGCATGCTGGGAACCTTTGTGTGTTTTCTTACAACTTTTGGCACGTTGATCTTACCTATGCGCACTTTAGACGACAGAAGTTCGCCCAAAAGCAGAAGGAAGTCCTTCAGTTCAACAGGTTTTCCCTTTCATCTCTGCTGTAATCTCATCTCGATCAGTGAAAACATCTACCGAAAGAGGGGCGTTTCTCTTGTTCCGTCAAGAAACAACATCGGATTTGAAGCAGACTGTCTTAACCAAGGAGGCTGTATTGTCAACGTCTACTTGGATGGCACTGTGTTCGTCTCGCATGGTGGGTCTGAAATGGGTCAAGGCCTCAGCACAAAGGTTGCACAGGTGACTGCCGACGCATTGCACATTCCGCTGTCGCTGGTGTTTGTTGGAGCCACAGCCACTGACCGCGTTCCCAACACCACTGCCACTGCAGCCTCAACGGGAACCGATCTGAATGCTGGAGCTGCACTCGATGCTGCCACCAAGCTCAGGGCGCGGCTCGATGCCGTGGCAGATGAAGCCGGAATCGACCGTGCGGATTGGAACAAGGTTGTATCAGAGGCATATGGCAGGCGTGTGTGGCTATCTGAAATTGGACACACTGTGTTTGAGAAGTTTGCCTACGACTGGCACACCAAGGTGGGGCGCAGCACTCTTTATCACATTTGGGGTGCTGCCCTTGCAGTTGTGGAGTTGGATGTTCTCACTGGTCACAGCAGGACTTTGAGCGTTGATGTAATTCAAGACCTAGGAAGGTACACTGTATTCCATCCACGAACTTAGGTCTCATCCATTCTCAATTTTAAACAGGTCCGTAAACCCAGCCATTGATGTTGGGCAAGTTGAGGGAGGAATTATGCAAGGGATAGGCCTGTACACCTTGGAGGAGTTTTCTTGGGCAAAGGATGGACACCTCCGCACACGAAACGTTTCGACTTATAAGATTCCAACTCACGATGACACCCCAACTGAGATGAACGTGTCACTACTCAAGTCCTCCAGGTCAGCACTCGGCGTTCATGGACAGAAAAGCCCCAGCGAGGTAAATTCTACTTCTTTCACACAATCACAACCCAATAAGCACGTCTGCTCACTGTTTTTCCCTTCAGGTTGGGGTGCAACTATCTGCTTGTGTGCTCTCAGCTATAAAGGATGCGGTTTATGCCTCATGCCCTAGCAACACCACTCACATTCAAATTGACACTCCAGCGACGTGTGAGAAGATTCGTGCAGCGTGCCCCAGTCATTTTTAAACTTGTAGTTTCTGGGAAAAAGTACTTTTTCGGTTCTAGTAATTACGAGAGCACAACCTCACCTTGAAGAAGTACAATTTTGAACAATGAAGCTAAATCCAAACTCTCGTACTAGATGGTTTGTTGTTGCCAACCTCCTAGACCACTGGCAATGCACCAAAGCACCAGTGAGTTCCGTTACTTGGTTTGTTGTCTTGAGTGTCTAACACAGAAAGATCACCTGGTTGCCTGGCATGCCACACCTCTGGTCGTTGAAAACTTTTGTTGCCGAAAATGATTCGTCACCAAAATGATTGTACGCCTTGGTGGCCGATTAGAAATTTGTAATAGAAATAAAATTTCTTTTTCTATGGTTAGGTATTGGTGGCAGAAAGCCGTGGTGGTTGTTTGGATTTTGGCCTGGGTTGGTAAACCCAGTGCCCCATGGACTTCCCCCAGACTCTTCACAGCAAGATGCCCCCAGTCAGCACTGGTGTTGGAGGCCTTACTGCCATCAGTACTGCTAAGAGCTTGGGTGCAATCGTCTAAGCCTTTGATATCCACTCTTGACTTCAAACTTCAAACTAATGAAGGATGATGCTTTTGCTTAGAGCCCCATTGAAGTCTCACTGGTAAACAATTACTTAATGCTTCTGGAAAGAGGCCTATTTGATGAGTGGCTTCAAAGTGAAAATATATTTGAACAATGGCAACCAACAGTTTGTCAATGACTTCAACTTTGTTAACATTACAAAAACCCTTGTTCAGACTCTAACTTGGAAAATACCATGTGCAAATAAGCAACTCACAATAACCACTTTGAACTTAGGGTGTTACTCCCACCCTGTTCTCTGAAATCATCTCCCCCTACCTCATATCAACTGACTTCTGAGAACAGGGTGGGAGTAACACCCTGTAAGTTCAGGATGGTTATTGTGAGTTGCTTCACTTAGTCTAGTTTGACCTAGTTTTTCCTTTTTTGTGAACATACACAATGTAGAGCCAGAGTCAGAGTAGCTTTCAAATGCTAGGCATTCCTTGTTGTTTGCCAGCAAAATGGTGGTGTGTGTGGAACACAGACCTCAAGATGCCTTCCCTTTGCCTTAAGTGAATATTACCCACAGAGGCTCCTTTTGCAAAGTTCTCCTGAATCTCTTTCCACATAGAGCTCACAGAGGAATCTAAGGCAAAGTCAGCATTTCAAACCAGAAGTGGCTTGTACCAGTTCAAGGTGATGCCTTATGACCTTGTGAATGCAGGAGCTACTTTTCAGAGGCTCACTAGCAAAGCTAAGTCCAGCACATTGTCTTGTATAGGTGGACGATGTCATTATCTTCTCAAGGGAATTTGGATACACACTTGGAGTGGGTGCAGAAAGTCTTTGATTGCCTGAGAAAAGCGGGATTCCAGGTGAATGTAGGCAAGTGTCAACTCACCAGGCACCAGCTGAAGTACTTGGGACATCTTCTCAGCAGAGAGGGAATCCTACCAGATCTGGCTAAGGTGAAAGCAGTTCAAGCCATCTTGCCACCAAAGAACCTAGAGGAAGTGAGGAGTTTCAGTGGATTGGTAAGCTATTACCACAGGTTCATCAAGCACTTTGCAGAGATAGCAGCACCTTTGGAAGAACTCAAGAAGAAAGGATAAGAATTCCACTGGGGAATGCTAGAGCAAGGTGCATTCCAGAGACTGAAGAACGAGTTGATGAAGTCTCCAGTCCTCATTATCCCAATTGGGAGAAGGAGTTTTTTGTGGAGACTGACACCTCAGAGCAAAGTATAGCAGCAACCTTAACACAGAAGGATGCTTCTGGGAAGTCAGTGCACTCATTGTATTGTTGATGTCCATCTCAACCCAATGTAGATTCTGGTCCCATGTGTGAGGGTCTGCCTGGCAGAACTTCTCAATGCTATAGCATCAATGGGCAAGATGCCCTATCATTGATCATCAATGGACATCAACAATACGATGAGTGCATTTACTGGGAAGACTCCTTTCTCCATTGATCATGGAAGAGACCCAGTGGTACCATTTGATCTTGCAACAGGAGTTACTCCTTTGCCAGAACCACAGTCTGACTACATGATGATGCTAATAGAGCAAAGGAAGAATGTGGCTGAAGCTGTCAAGGCCAGGCAAAAACTCTCTATGAAACAAAGGTTAGCCAAGAAGAAGGCAGAGATGGAAGTGGGTACTCAGGTATGGATGAAACAGCCTCCTGGGAAGAGGGCCAAAGTGGCTAGGTCCATACAGAGTGCAAGCAAAGCCTAAGAGTTGATGAGGACACTGGATTTTGGCAGATCAGCAATTTTCCCTACAGTGCATGTGGACAGGTTGAACCAGTTAAGGAGAGTGACCTCAGGAGGCAGCAGGGAAGGGAACCTCCAATAGCAGCAGTGCAGGAAAGGATCATCAGGGAGAGGATAAGAGGTCCATTTGTGCACTACAAGGTGAAAATGGTGGGTCACACCAGAGGATGACAAGGGATAATGTGTTACTTAGCCTCATAGAAGAGTGGGAGAGACAGAAGGCTGAGGAGGCACAGAAGCAACAGAAACAACCTGCTGAGTCAAACACAGTGTGTAATCAACCAGCAAAGAAGAGGGGTAGACCAAGGAAGGAGTCTCAGCAACCTAAGGCAATTGAGGTGAGGCAGGAGATTCAACCACCAATTGTGGAGGATACTCACCAAGACTCTAGTCACACTGAGGTAGCACAGCAACATCTGACTAGTGTGCCTACAGCACCTACCTCAAGTTGGAATCCATCAGCATTCATGGATGAACCAATTCCAGCACAGCCATTACCAGTTCTACTCAGAGTTGATGAAGCTGGGAGGAGAATTGAGTCAGAAGTTCAATCTAGGCCTGTGAGTAAGCCAGTTGAGAAGCAAGCCAACTTACCATCAGAGAGACCCAAGCTCAGTAACCCTACAATGCTGAGCATGCCTGAACCAATTCCACCCAAGGAGAGTCAAAGGATCAAAGGGGATGAGCTAGAAGCTAAACAAGTTACTCCACAGAAAAATAGGCCAATGGAGCATACCCAGTGTTCTCTGAGGAGAAGGAGGAACGTAGATTATTAGCGCTATGAATGAGGGAAACGTGGTGGAAAGACAGAGGGAGCAACCTCAAAGCAACGCCACGTCGAGCCAGGCACAACCACCCTCATTGTTGCTGGTGCAATGACTTCACCAGTGAGGACCAAGGCGAAGGTGTAGTGGGGAACCAAGAGGCGATGCTAAATCGCAACACCAGGAGGTGTTGCCGAAATTGTGGCGGGGGTGTTGTGGCGAGGTGACTTCGCGTCGCTGTAGTTCTAAGTACGGTTCTGCTTAATCACTGATGGATCTCTGGGAAAACTAATCTGTTGGGAGCCTGAGGGAGATTCAGGCGACACCTAGAACTGACTCTGGTGCCTTTATAAGGCGGGAACGGCACCATTGTGCCTCAAGCAAAAAGCGAAAGAAATCAACCAGAAACTCTTGCGTTTGTATTCGGGCTTCTTTCTACTACACAAGTAAAACAACAACCATCAACACCCCAGCACACCCCACAGTGTGGTGCTATTGATTGGACGTCCCAGCCGTCGTTGGTGAAATTATCCGCGGGGCCAGAGACGAGGGCACGGAGACCGGACGTGGTTCTGTTCACACTGAAAAAAAAAAAAGACCGGGTGCATGCCCAAGCACACGTCCGCGTGCCCCCGCGTGCCCTCAGCATCGCCCCCATCGCCGTCGCCGCGGGTGAGGGCGGACGCCCCGCCGCGCTCTGCTGGGGCTCCGTCATCGCCGAATGCAGTCTCCCCCAACCGCGGAAGGAAGAGAAGGAGAGCGAAACCTCCTGCGACCACGACTACCTCTGGTTCCACGTCGTCTGGAAACAATAAAACAGTCTCCTCACAAACACATGCTACCCCGCCTCCAAAGTCCGGGAGTGCTGAGGCATTAGAGGCTTCCGACACAAACATCGAGTCCTACTTTCGAAAGTTGGAACTGAACTCTCCATCTTCCATCCTTAGAAACACTACCGCTCTTGTTGACAACAATAAATTGAATTCAGCAGTGGCTAGTACTTGCGCTGATAGCAACACACATTCGACTCTCACTTCAAGTGATGGAGGTGCCAGTGCCAGAGTTGTTGGCGGAGTCCCACATCCAGGCAACAGTGGTGACTCTGCTATTGCCACATGTTGCCTCTCTCTAGTGGCAGTGGCACAAAGTGCTGTTGCTTGCGATACCACACCCACTACGTCATTGACAAACCTCCCTTCCGAAAAACTTTCATCTCCTTACACCACTTGTTCCACAGGCACTCAAAGACGAGAGCTGGCGACGTTCATGCGAGAGCACCCCGAACTTTTCCGTGACTTTGATTTGGAGGGGGCACTTCCCGGCACAATCGCCATGTGGGCTTTGAGTGTCCAACGTAGGAATGGTCTTGCCGGTGAGGCAGCCAAACGTCTTGCGGAACAATTAAACGGACACTCCAAAGTTGCAACCACAATAGCCTTCATTCTAGACCACCCCCTACTATTCAGTGATACAATTTTACAAGCCCCTCCAGAAATCCTTCTCGGGGATGCCGAGAAGAAGGAAAAAGAGGCTCGGGGCAGTGTAGAAGTATTCGCAGAGGCCTCTAAACGTGTAATGGATATGAATACCAAATCTCCAAAAATTGAGGCCACAATTAGTTTCATGGCAAATCACCTGGAATTATTCAATGACGCTCTTCTAAAAGCACTCCCAGAAGTTCTTCTAATGGAAGCAGAAAAGAAACTCATGGAGGTTGAAAAGAACCACAGAAGCTCATTGCCCTTGTGTGTAGTTTAGAGAAACTCACAAGAGTCCACTCATGAAAATACAGGTTTGCAATGCAGCCGATACTCTCGAACAATCCTGTGAACCCCAGCAGCAGGAGCCCCATAAATTTCACCTAGATATTTCCTCTCCAGAGGGAATGTTCTCTTCAATTGAGGAACTGGCTAAAAATATCGGCTTGAGAATTGCAACTCACACCAACAAGCTTGTGGATCCAGTTGTTTTTTCAGACTTGAAGGACAGAGAAGATATTCTGTACACTGTTGAGGCACACCTGCACGAACGTTTCGAGGATGTCAAAACTGATCCCCGGACACTCAACCCCTTGATTTTTCTTAGTGGGGCTCCTGGAAGTGGGAAGGTTGACAACCCGCTTTTCTCTCTTTTTTCAACTCACGTTTAAGAAAATGAGACAGTCGAGAGCGCTCGACGAGCTTGTGAAGAGATTTGAAAATAGTACACCAACCTCCAACATGTCAGACTGCTGTTGTGTTACTGTAACATGGAATGGTGTGACGCCTTACAATGCCAGTATTGATGAATGTGGAAAGGGTTTGCCTGGCCTTTTCTTACGAATATTGCACTCGTAGGTTTTTTCCTTTTTCTTCCCATCTGACTGCTTTCAGCCATTGGTTTGTGATGTCACACGAGTGGAATATATCCCAGTATATTCAAAACTGGGGGACAGTTGCTCAAGCCGTGGAAAGAGACCCTGTTACCATTCTGAAGAAACTGTTTGGAGCCATCAAGATTCACAGCAAAAAGAGTCACATCTTGCTGTGTGTTGATGAAATACTTAAAGCTGATGAGACCCCTGTAGCACCCCTTCACTCAGAAGCCATCTGCCACACACTGGGAGGTGTAATGGATGTCGGTGGGGTCACTATTGAAAAACTAGCCGCCAGTAAAAAAACCTCTGCGAGTGAAATGTGCCCTTCAAACAGTAAAACACATACTGCAAGTGTCATAATGGTGGTTATCTCATGCCTGAACAAAGGCTGGGTGCTGAAACAAGAATCGCAGTCGGGCAGGAGGATAGTGTTATTGCTTCTTGACCCCATCTCCTTTGACTCGTCCCTGGAGCTTTTCAATAACCACTTCCAATCCTATGGGAAAGATGCTGAACATGGCTTACGAAAAGTCATATCTGACACTGGTGGCCTGCCATGCCTTTTGGTGGGTCTCAATCATTGGTTGAATGACCAAAAAGAAAGAGAAAGTGCATTGAGCCTTCTCAATAACCACACATACTCACTTAGTGCCATTAGACGAAGGACCCGGTCTGGATTATACCAAGACACAATACTATATGACAGTATTGTTGGTGCAATTGTGTGTGCACAAAAACTGAACACTGATTCTCTTATTGGTGGTCAAAAATTCTGTGATCTGGTCTCTGCTGGATACCTTTTCTCCAGGGGTTCCATCCCTTGCATCAGTATTATGAACTTGCTTCAGTTTGCTACTCAGGGATCAACAAGCATTGCAAATTCTACTTTTGAGGAAATTCCTGGACTCCTTCGCATGGCAGAAGGGAGCCGAAAAACAATTCAATGTATAAGAATTTTGCTAAAGTTCATGCTGAACCCTACAGCAATTTGGTCTTCTGGAACACCCCTTGAGGACTTTGTATCATTGCACCCAATTCTTTTGACTCTTTGTGCTGCTGAGACAGGTGATAGAGAATTTAGTATCAACCAAATGTTTGGAATCCCTCGTTTCCAAACCGTAACTCAAGATTCAACGGTCATTTTCCCAAGAGAACCGACTTTTTACTGTTGGAATGTACAAGCAAGAGATGGAAAAACTCACGACTTTGCCTGGTGGGTGAAAAAATGTGGAAGTCCCAGTCATCCAAATCTTCAAGTTGGTTCCATAGTCCGATGCTGCCATACAAACCCTGGGTTTGTTTTCAAATCCTTCAGCTTTTCACTCTTACAACAACAAGATTCGAGGTTGCATTCCTACTGCAGTCCGCTGATGGCGCAAGCAAATATATCATATGTGTCGAATGCAAGTACTCTGAGTTGACCAGCAAAGCAGTTCTTACATCAAAGATGGTCCAGAAAAAGTGGAACTCCACGCAGTCTCAAATGCAAGGCCTTATGAAAAATACCCACTGGAAGGGTGCCACAGTGGTTCTGATAATAGTAACACTCAGGAAGCTGCCTGCAGGCTTTGATTTCGGAAACACACAACAAAACAACAGCAGGAACATTCTCATTCTTGACAGAACCAATTTCACCCAGTATCTGGGACCTACCATTGGAAGCCTTTTCAATGTCTAAGGGAAAACAATCTAATGTTTTGCAAACCACTTTTTCGAAATTGTTGGAGAAGAACAACAATTGTGGCTGGGCCGTTTGGGGCTGCTAATTCTTTCTTTTTTTTTACAAAACTGAACAAGTATGTGGGTGTGGCAATTGGTGGGATTTGGTATCACCAAGTAACACAAACACCCATATATAGCATTTAGTTCTGGGTGGGCTGTTGGGCTGAACAACCCACTCCCGTTTGGTCCCAGACATCCAACCTCTCCCTATCCATGCCTTCATAAACGCGATTGGCGCGGGTCTCCCAGCGCACTCCCTTGCCACTATTGGAATTGGAAGCGGAAATACCGCCGGTGGTTTCATCAGCCACGACATACTTGTACTCGAAGCGGGCGCCTCGAACAGGAACAGTGATTCTCCATATGTTCCCGTCGGTCCACTCCATCTTGTTGCCGTCGGTAATCTCCCACCCTCCAACGTGTTTGCTGCTGCCCACGAGGTGAAGCTGTTGGCCAAACCTGGAGTATGAATTAGAAACACCCATCGGGGAGAGAATTATTTGGGCATACTTGGTAGTAAAGTGGATGGAGAATGTCACTGCCAGGAGGCGCCTCCCATAATTGATCAGTTGGTGTCTGAATCCCACGTTGGGGCATATGATAGGGCGGCACCGATGCACCATTCTGAAAGCGGTGGCAAAGTCCAGGCAGCGAGTGCTCATCACATATGCTATGACAATAGAGGCACTTCTTGAAATGCCATACACACAGTGGACAAGCACATTCCCTACTCTACGGCCAGCTTCGATGAAGGCATTTGTTTGGTTGAAGTACTGGGAAATGTTTTGGTCCGCGCGGTCATCAATGCTGGGAAGAAAATTAATAACCAAGGCCATAAACCTCACACTTCACTTTCAAATAACACACCACACACAACTACCAAACCAAAACAAAGTAAAAGCAAAGCACATCACATCACACACATGCACCAGATGCAAACAAAAGGGAGGGTTCAGGGAAAAAAAAAAAAAAAGATTGACGGTACATACTCGACAACAAGGCACTTCACGTTTGGCGGGAACAAGTCCCTGTACACCGTGAAGTCGGGCACGTTCGTGACCGTGACCACGTGGGTGATGTTGAGCCTCGCGAGGGTCATCTTCGTGTAGGCGTCCTTCTCGTCGCCCAGGTAGAGCTGGTCCATGACCAAGTCGGGCGCGGGGCGCTGCGGCACGCCGAGGCAGGCCGCCGACTGCGCGTCGAACAGGAGCGGCGGGGCCGCGGCGGCCGGCGGCGGCGGCGGCGAGCACTCGGGGTGCAGCTGCAGCGGGCGAGGCGGGCACGAGGACAGCGGCGTGAGGTCGGGCGCCAGGGGCGTGTACGAGTCGACGTCGTAGTTGTAGGTGTAGTTGATGTCGTTCATTTGTGGGAGTGTGCTTGGCTGGCTGCTGGTGGTGGCGGTTGGGGGTTGGTTGTTGTTTGTTGTGTGGGGGTTGGGGGTGTGGGGTGTGGGGTGTGTTCTGGTGACAAGTCTACGTGTATCCGGCGCGTTTAGATATTCGTTTTTTTTTAATTCTTTTTTTCCCTTGTTTTTATCAGATGTGCGTGGCCTGTCTTAGAAGCCCAAGTGATTCCCCCAATGTGGTGTGTTCGTTTTTGATGTACAGAGAATTTCATGTAAGTGCACTGCAAACTGTTGTGGGCTAGCCTGCCCTCTGTTCTCGTCCGGGGAGCAACAATTGGCCCCGGGTTGATGTGGATCACCGAGAATGGAACGCTGTTAGGGAACCCGGGGGCAGGGACGGGAGAGAAATGACTTTTCGCAAGATTGGGCTAGACCAGTTCACATTCATCCTTACGTGAAAAGTCACTGGAACCAGCCCTTAGCGTAACCGGCCCTCAATTTTTTGTCATCACCGAAGTGCATTCGGCCGTGTTTTGTTGAAAGACCTCTTCCTGACTTTTTTTTTATTGCCCGTTCGCTTACCAGGTTTCGCCCATTTTCTCTAGAGGGTATTAAAGCGAAGCAAAAAAAATAAACAAGAACAACAAACAAAATACCCAAACTACAAGCAAGACTTAACCAAAGACACCTATAACAACTCTTATAAAAACAATGGAAGACTCAGTCGCCTCACTAGTTCGAAACCGAATAAGCCAGAACATTGCCGACGAGGACTCTTCATCATCCCTATTCGCGGCGCCCCACGCACCAGCGCTTCCTCTCGAAAAACTGCTGGTACGGTTTACTCACTACTGGTCAGTACCCACAGAGGCCCTCGTCATGGCCTGTGTCATACTCGACAGAGCGAGAAATTCCAAGTCGGCCCCGAGACTTACCCTCACACCAAAAACTGCCCACAAGGCCCTTACAGCCGCCGTCGTAGTAGCTACCAAATTCATCCTTGATGACTTTGAGAAGCACTCGGGGATAGCGATGGCGGCCGGAATTCGGCCCCAGACTCTCACGTCACTCGAGATGGAGCTACTTAGACTGGTCGACTTCAATGTATTCACTGACAGCTCCACATGGAATTCCTACATTTCCGAATTGGAGTCTTTAGCGCCAGCTTCTGTGTGAATAATTACGGACCTGCACCCTCTTCTTGGCACATCCAATTTGCACAATTGCCCAAACGGAGGGCAATTTGTTGTCCTAGTATCCAGTCTTCAAAGCTTTGAAGGGCACTTCCAAGCTTCCAAAGAAACAAACAAAATCCTGTTGTGTACAATAATAGAAAGAAAGCCAGGCCTTTTCTTTCCAACATTCCTCTTATTCCTTTCTTTTGCTCTT